>VMDR010007905.1:0-25393 GCA_007922815.1 Macrotus californicus
AAGTGAAAATATGAGCCACTCATAGAGAAAAATAATTGGAAGTCACATATTATTTAAAGGATTTGTATCCAGAATATGTAAAGAATTCTTAGAACTTAATAATGAGAAGATTGAGTCCTGCTCAATCTTTCTCCCTTCCTCTCTCTCTCTCTCTCTCTCTCTCTCTCTGTCACACACACACACACACACACACACACACACACACACACCAGTTTCACAAAAGATGATATACGCATGACCTTGAACACATTAAAAAATGTTAAACCTTACTAGTCATCAGAGAAATGCAAATTAAAAACACAATGAACTTATCATAAGCCATTGTATTAGTCAAGATTCTCCAGGTAAACAGAACCAATACGATATAGATTTATAGATATATATGCATAGATATGAAGATTTGTTTTAAGAAATCTGCTTCCAGTTGTGGAGGCTTGGTAAATCTCAAGTCTGATGGGGAAGGCCAACAGACTACAGACTCGGGAAGGAGTTGCAGTTTAAGTCCAATAGTCATTTGCCTGGAGAATCAAGAAGAGCTATTGCTGCGGATGAAGACAGTCTCGTGGTGGAATTCCATCTTGCTCAGTGGAAGCCAACCTTCTGTTTTGTTTAGGACTTCAGCTGACTGGATGAGGCCCACCCATATAATAGAGGGCAATGTGCTTTACTCAAAGTCCACTAACATAAATTTAAATCTCATTGAAAACTACCTCAGAAAACACTCAAATATCTGGGCACTGTGGCCTGCTGAATCAATATGACACATTAGATTAACCATTACAAACATCAAAAATTAAAATACTAAAAATACCAAATGTGGGTAAAGATGTGGAACAATTCTAAATAAAAACACACCTATAATATTTTACATTCCCACACACATTGCTGGTGGGAATGTAAAATATTATAGGCACTTTGAAAAATAGCATGGCAATTTCTAATAAACTACATGTTATATTTATAATATAACCCAGCAATTCTACTCCAAGAAATAGGAAACATTTGTTCACACACAGAAAAAAACCTGCATGCAAATGTAGTGATAGTGATATTCATAATATCCAAACATTGGGAAAAAACTCAAATTTCTATTAACTGGTGAATGGATAAATAAACTGTGGTATTTTCCTACAATAGAAAACTACAGTGGAATGAAGCAAACTACTGATAATGCAACATTGTGGATGAATCTCGAAAGCATTAGGCTGTGTGAAAAAAGTCACCTGCAAAAGACTACGTACTGTGTAAGTCCATTTATCTCACATTCTGGGAAAAGACAAAACTCAAAGAACAGGAAAGAGACCACTGGTTGCCAGGGGCTGAGGCAAGGGGAAAAGATAGAATCTACAAAGAGATTCAAGAGAACTTAACGAGGGAAGAAATCGTTCTATATCTTGATTAGGCTTGTTAATGTTTGTCAAAACTCATCAACCTGTCTACTTGAAGAGGGTAAATTTTAGTAATGTAAATCATGTTTCAATAAACTTAACTTTTTAAAATGGACCAAGAAATGCTTTGATTAATTTAACGAACAAATTATTTAGACAATTAACTACTAATTTTTTTCAACTTAAGAAAATAGAAATTATTGAAAAATGCTCAAGAAGCATTGGGCATTATGTCATTCAATTATCCTTTGAGAATAAGTTAGTCTATAAGTTAAAACTGGAAGGTCTCTCTCTGTACACCTATCTGTGTCTGCTCCCTTGTGCTCTCTCTCTCTCTCTCTCTCACACACACACATACAAATACACATACACACATACACACAAATACACACACACAGAGTTTTCTCGAACACTGGCAGGGCAATAAGGATATCCTTGGGACTTTCCTTGGGACAAAGATGACGTGACAGGAAATGTGTGAGTAAGGGGTGGATTCTCCCCTTTTTCATAATGTACTGTTGGTGTGATAGTGCTGGCCTGGAGCAAGCATCGGACAGCCAATTTAAGATCATGAACTTGGCAGGTCAAATCCACAGCAGTGTTGATACCAGTGGCTATTAAAGCGGTGTTTGAGAGCAGACACAGAGGTGGAGGAAATGTGGCAGTTTCCATGCAGTGGTGAAAATTACATGTTCAGGATCTCTCAAGAGAGAGCCCCTGGGGTCTTCCATAAATAGTTGATGAGACATTTTTTTCCTTCAATGGCAGGTAGGTGTGAGCCAGAGAGAAACATTTGACATGAACTCTAATGAGCTCACAAATGCTCCAAACCCTGGTGTTTTGATCTTTGATGTAAAAGAAGCTGTTTCTACACTAAGCCTTCAAACAAACCAAAAGCAAACGGATGTGTGATGTTTATGGATGCCTTTGAATATCAGAGCTGCATGTTTATGCTAACATCAGTAGTCATGATGATGGGCATTTGAGGACATGAAATGATGTTAACCATGGCTTAGATTTTTGGAGTGTCTGGTTCCAACTCTACGTCTGCCCGAACTCTGTGATTGGGCCAGGCCCTTGGTTTCTGTACATCTCATTTTCCCTACAAATAAAAAAGGACAAATTAAAAAGTTTAATTAAATAAAAGACTACAAAATGACTGGATTTGGGACCCAAGCATGTTTTTGTTGGGCATTTTGTTTTAGCATATTTTTTTGTTCATAAAAGTAGACGTGTTGATAACATTAAAACATCAGAAGGTTTTCTATGAATATAGATTTACAGCGGCTTCAGAACATCCTGAAGGTATGTAACCTTTATTTCGGCATGAAACCAAACCGCGATATCTGAGTTACAGTTGCCATGTTTAGACCAGGTGTCACTCCCCATTAAGTACGTTCCTATTCCTGAATGACACATCTGGGCTGGCTCTGTAGGTGAGGAGTTCACAAGCCCTGAACTCGCTGCTACTAGGTCCCTTCCAGTTTCTGTTTGCCATGGCTCCAGTTCAATTACTGCATGCGGCAAAACTAGTGAGGACTGCGACAATCTACCCACTGCTTATCCTACTGTATAGTGCCTCTTGCTGTCACAACATCCCAAATACCTTTCTTCTGGTCAAATAGTAACCTACATGGAAGCCATTTCACCAAATAGGGAAGGAATGCAAGAGCCACCAAAGAAGTATGTCCACGGCTTAGTGACCAACAGCAGAATCCAACCCATATGAAAACTTCCTGACCTGACCAACTATTTTAGCAACTGAAATGCTGCACCCACTCTTTCCAGGAAGAATAGTGTCATTATTAAATTTGATTGCATGAACATTTTTGGAACCTGCTGAACACCAGACACTGTACTATATAACAATTAGTTACATATCGACATAGTCTCAGATACACAAATACATAATTTATAAAATGTGTACTTTCCATACTATAAAATACATTTTAAAATTTTAATAGTTAGTAATTACAAAATATTTGAGTAAGTGTGTTAATACAAATAGATACAGTACAGAGAAAATGTGAAGGAAAAGTGATTCTGCAGTCCTTGATTTACTGTTCTTTTCTCTGGAACACTTTTCCCTCAGTTTCCAAGTGATTGATTCTTTCTCCTCCTTCACCTCTGTGTTCAAATGTCTTTGCTGATCAACCTGTTTAAATTGAAACTACCCTTCTCCCCAGCCTTAGCACTCTATAACCTTTATTTCTCCATAGCACTGATGATCATCTTTCATCCTATATGTTTTATTTATTTGTTTTGGTTATTGTTTATGTTCTCTAGTAGAATGGAAGCTTGATGAGGCAGGGACTTTTTAATCTTTTGTTCAAAACCATTCCCATAGTTCCAAGAGCAGTGCCTAGCATGGAGAAGGCATTGGATAAATACTGGTTGAATGACTCAAGAAATGAAGTCATCAGTTCTGCTCAAGAAGGTCAGGGCATATTCCCTCAGAAGATAATGTCTGTATAGAAGGGTTTTGAAGGATGAGGAAAAACTCACTATGTTAAATGATAAACTGGGGGTGGGGGTGATGTCTGAGAAAAGAAAGCAATATGTGCGAAGGTAAGAATGTGAGAAAGATCACTGTCCATTCAAGAAGAGTGTTTATTTAGAGTTATCACATGTATATTATTTTCAGTGATAGTAATAGTGCAACTGTTTCAAGCTATAGCTTCTAAGAGTGTTAGATACTCTTCTAAGCCCCTTATAGGCGATGTTCCCTTTCACATTCATATTAGCCTTTGAGGTGATTAGAATTTACACCATTTTCTAGATGATGAGGTTGAGCTTCAAACGGGTTACCTCTCGCCCTAAGGCCATGGCTAATAAATGCCAAAATGACATTTTAGATTGGTTTGCTGTCTCCAAACCTATGTTTTTGCAACAGGTAGACTTATGTTCTGACTTTATTCAACATTGGCTCTAGCATCAACTAATCAGAGGTTCACCTTAATGAAGGGCATCTGATTATCCTCACAACTTTGAACCTTTTAGGAAGTTTTCCGTAAGGCACTCACACCACAAAGGGATTGAATGGCATACGAATCTTTATTTCTTTGGCCTAAAATGACTTGCCTGCAGTTAAATCGGTGCTTTCTCCTCCCAGATTCCATTTCTTTTTTTTTTTTAAGATTTTATTTATTTTTTTAGAGAGAGTGGAAGGGAGGGAGAAAGAGAGAGAAACCCAACATGTGGTTGCCTCTCACGTTTCCCCAAATGGGGACCTGGCCTGTGACCCAGGCATATGCCCCAACTGGGAATCAACCCAGTGACCCTTTGGTTCCCAGGCCGACACTCAGCCCACTGAGCCACACCTGCCAGGATTCAGATTCCATTTCTCTACCGGTTTGTCTAGAGACTACATACACTATGTGATAAGAAGCCACAAGTTTCAGCTAAAAGTCTCCTTTGTTGTTTGCAAGAATCCTTTATGATATTTTAAAAAGTAAAAGGAGAAGTTAGAGAAAGAGAAAAAGATAACTTTTGATTTCAAAACATACCAATCTTGTCCCTCTAAGGACTGGTATTAGGCATTTGTTTAGCTGGTGCTGAATTGGAAACCAACTGAATATACAGTGTTTATTTCAAAGCATTATTTTTCCTCTGCCACTTTGTAATTTTTCTGGGAGAATATTTGCATTTAGATGCTACCTGTATAAAGTGACAGATTTGACCATAAACAATTTGAAGACAATGAGAAAAAATAGTTAAAGCAAAGGCAGCTAGCTGCAAAGGGAAGAAGTGAGGAGATAAAATGAGCAAAGGGGGGTTCATTGATTTAGCTTCACAAAAAATAATAGGAAATCAAAAGAGACAGTGAAGAGGAAAGACAACTCAAAGAAAAATCAAAGGCAATGAGGGTGCTGTTTTTGTATATTAAAACATAATTAATATTCATCATGCTCTTTAATGGGAAAGTGGAAAATTGAGAGAGACAGAAAAGCAAAGGAAAGGAGTGAATAAATGGTTCAAGATAATAAGGGGAAAAAAACAGAGAATGGAGATAATTGCAAAGATTGTATGGTCAAGGTTGCAGAATAAACAGCCTAATCAAAAGATACTTTTATAATGTTATAAAAAATTATAGCAAAACAATCATTCATTCCGTCATGCATTCAGCCAGTACTTGTTGGGTACCTACTGCATACCAGGCCCTGTGCTAGATACTGAGAATATCAAGATGAGTAGGCATGGTCTTTCCTTCAAGAAAACTAGAATTGTATGCTGTAGTTATAACCAGATCTTTTGAATGGACGTAAGAAATTCAAGAGTCATTTTATATTGTTGCTCCACAAAAAAAAACCTTGTGTTATTTGAATGTGTTCACTGCCACATGCTGAATGGCAGGCTCTTATATCTGTTTCTTTTATAATGATGTCTTTTGACTTATACTTGACATTCTATATAACCTGTGTATGTCTTAGGTTTCTAGGACAGAAGAAGGAAGGGACACAGGACAAGAACAAGTTGAGAGAGATAAACTTTGTAACTTAGAAAGATTAAAACAAAGAAGAACATAGGCCTGGCTCAAGTAGGGTTTTAACAGAATAAATGGTTGCATGTTTTCTGGCAGACACTCACAGAAACCGGAAGAAAGTGGGTACATGGGTGTGTGAGCATGCACTTATGTGTAGGGGGGTGCATATCCCAACACACAAGATGGCTAATTTCATTGAAGCCAGTGAATATCCCAATTATGTTGAAAGAGAGACAACAGAGTTAACTTAGAGAAGAAATGCTGAGTATTGATGCAGGCTGGGTAAAGCAAGCCCTAAAAAACAGTTCTCAAAGTTAGGAAAGTCATTTCCAACTGGACATTTGCAACAGCCTCCAGATATTCCCCTTTTCTCTTCAGTCTTTTGACATTTCATGCATTTTTCTTCCTGATCCCTGATTATTGTTTCTGGGCCACAGATCTGGTCTGACCACACTAGTCCTCTGATTGATTATGCTTAATGTTCCTTATAATCTCTGGTTGCTTATTAAGCATTCAGGCTTAATACCTGACCTTCCCTTCCCTTTCCAATTTTATGTCTCATTTTACTCTTTGGCAAACCAATCATTCCCTAACCTTAGGGAATGCCCTACAATTTTCCTTTTGTAGGACTGCCTGATTCTGTTTACTCTGCATCTTTCTCCCCATCTCTTCATGCTCACATCCTGCCCATTGAAGACCCAGTTCCAAGACCCATGTCCCTTCTTCCAGGAAATTCTCCTTCATATTTCCTCATGGACACATAGTCACTTCTATCTCTGAACTTCTGTAGTACATTTTCTGCTCTTTTTCCATGGCATTTATGATACTTGGCTTAAGTTAAAGTGATTTGTGCTTATTTTCCTTTCTAGAGTATAATCTTATTAAAAAAAGCATCTCCTTCTGAGTCAGGTTTATATCACCTAAACATTGCAACAAATCAACCCATTAATGACTAAACTTGAAGTGGAAAGAAGACCATGTAGGTGGAGTTAGATGAGAACAGTAGGACCGGGTTAGAAATAGAGGGCAATGGTAGTTGGAGAGAGAGACCAACAGTAGTTAGAAAATAATCAGCAAATTGACTTCCCTTCATAGCCAGGCTCCAAATACCCAGAAGTACTATGTTATTTGTTAACACTAGGAACTATGTTTAATAAAAATTTTGTTTATTGATTTTTAAGAGAGAGAGAAGAAGGGGAAGAGAGTGGGGAGAGAGAGAGAGAGAGAGAGAGAAACATCAGTTTGTTGGTCTACTTGTCCATGCATTCATCGGTTGATTCTTATCCTTGTACGTGACCTGAATGGGGATCGAACCCACAACCTCACCATATCAGAATGACACTCTAATCAACTGAGCTACCCAGCCAGTGCTAGGAACTATCTTAAATAAACTGCCAGAAGCCAATTAAGAACATTATATATTCCATGTAAATTCATCAATTTATTAAACAATATCCAGTTCAAGAATGACATTTTTCCAGTTACTGTATATTTATATAGATAAATATTAGCTGGAGTTATCAAATGTGTTTATCCACTTGGGATACATTAAAAACTTTTATACAAAACATAATACATTCACTCATAAAATCTCATGTTTGCTTTCTCTCCTTATAGCTTTACTGTCATCATTGCATTTTGAATATTTATAATTACTTCATGTGCTACAGCCTCATCCATAGGGTTTAAAACAAAACAAAACAAAAATCTTTTAAGCCTTCCAGCACTGGTATTACCAGGCTAGAGTCTCCTTGGATAACTCTGATACATTCTAGAGTCACAGGGATGTGCCTTGACGTGATGAGCCCAACCAATGTCTCAGGGCGTACACCTGAGACTCTTTTCAGGCGCTCACAACCCCTCACCGCTGGAATATAAGTTTAGGTCCTGCACAACTGCAGCCCCATGAATGCACAGACTTTGTGCATAACTTTCTTTCATACTATGGTAAATGTGTACCATGTGTTAGATTTTGCAAACAAATTCTGTAAAGCCATCACAATCATTGCTTTACTAAAATGCTAACCTGTATTCAACCAAATAAATACATTTCCTTTGGAGTGGTCACCTTGAGAATGTCTATACTCACTCTAGAGTTGGAGCCCCTTCTCACAGCCTCTCTGCCTTTAGCATCTTTGGGGTATTAGTTAGCGGATGCCTTTCCCTTGGCCTCGTGATTCCTTGAAGCAACATCAGCTAAAGTAAAAGCTCCACATGTTTACACCAACACAGTGTCTCTGAGGGAGGAGGGTTGAGTTTCTTGTTTGTTAGGTGCCATTAATTGGTCCATGTTTCTCATTTCGCTGTAATGAATCTAATTAAAATCTGGAACCCCTGGGGGCTGTCTTCCTATTCTTCACTCTCCTTCCTCAATTATTCCAGGGCAGAAACACTGGCCTGCCTCAGATGTGCACACAGGTCTGACCTGCAAGGGGCCAGAGGTCTGCTTCTGTCCCAGCAATCAGTGATGGGGCGAAACATTCTGTCTCATTTCAGGCTTGATAGATTAGCAAGGCTACATTTCCACAGGTCTCAAGCTCCATATTTCAATCAGCATTAACACTGTAAACATGTTAAGTTGCTCTGTAACTTTGTAAATCCTACATCCACCCCTAAGTTGTTTCTAAATTCATCAAAAAATACTGGGATGATATATATTAGTGACCTGAAACTCCAACTATGTTATTTTTTTATCCTTTTTATAAAAAATCTACTTTTGGGAGGATGCCTTTAGAGTTCAAAACAGCCAAAGATATCTGGTAACTCTTTGGATGAGGTAAGTGTGGCGGGTCAGGTGGCTGGTGACAAAATTGAGTGACGCTGTTTGTGACTATAAGATAGTGAGGTGACTGTTTTGCTTGATTCCGTAAGTGCACACTGAACGAAGCTTTTCAAAAATCGTTTTCAGCCACCATAGCATCATTAGCATAGATTCACAACCTCCCAAGGTGATGGCTTGAACGTTAGCACTCATGTGGAGGGACAATTCCAATGTCTTTATTAAAAAATCAATCCTGCTACCATGTAATCGCACTTGGAACATGAGGAGAATTGCTGTGAGATGCTTCAAGCTGGGATTCAGGGCTTCACAACCTCGGCAACGATTGGGCCTCTCATGGCATTGCCCTTATAATATGGTGTTCAGTGTTTTGCCCCAGGGTTCAATTGAGAGACACTACAAGAAAAGTTCAGCCACTACTTGCCACCATATTTGTGACAGTGTACTCCATGGCATTGCACCAAAACCTCCTTTTCAGGACTCATGGAAGAACTTTAGTTAAATTTTTCACTATACGGAAAAAAAAAACAGGCCCTTTCTAAACCAAAGTTCTTTTTTTTTTCTGTCATATTGTATGTTTTTATATCCAAAAGCATGAAACTCCATTTGTTACCAAGTGGAGTATAAATAAATAAATATAGAGATTTACAAAAAAATGGATTTACCTATGTATTATACATCTTATTCAATGTGCTTGAAAGAAAACCTTTTATAAGCCTCTTTGGTGCAGGAGCAAGATGTAAAGAACATGCTAAAAAAAACAAACAAAAAAAACACAAACAAACCCTGGCAATGACAGAAAATATTTGTTGAGCTCTTGGGTGAGAGCATACAGTGTGGAGGTCAAGAGTGTGGACACAGGCACCTGGCTGCCTGAGTCCTAATTTCATCTCTGCCTCCTACAGATGGTGACTTAAATTTCCTCCTGTGTAAAATGAGCGTGAACATGGAAATGCCAAATATCTACCTCCTAGTGGTGTTTTTAAGATTAAATGACTTAATGCATCTAAAGAACTTAGAAAAATATCTGACACATAATTAATTCTAAGGACATGTTACTTCTTTTTTATTATGAAGTATTTGCTCTGTTCCCATCATTGTCCTAAATTTAAGCGTACTGTCTCATTGAATCATCACTGCAATCCTGTGAGGCAGGTAATGTTAGGTCCACTTTAAAGATTAGTAAACCAAGGTGCAGGACTGTTATGTGCTTGCTCAAACTCATGAGGATAATAACTGGTAGTCAATAATAAGCACAAAATAGCCATTAAACTGCGTCTGAAGGAAGATGAGCCCTGTTAGTACTAGAGCTTGGTTGTTGTTGTTATTTTGGAGTATGCATGCTTGAAAGGAGAGAGCTGCTCAGGGCAGCAAGTGACACAGGGGACAGAAGTCCTAAGACGACACATGGGCAGTGCCTTGGGAGAAGGTGAACCTGAGATTGGAGCTATCAGACCTGAAGCTTCCATTGTCCTCTCTCTCCATGGAGTCAGGATGCATTGCCTTCCTGGCACACTCACTTACATTTGATGATACTTAGAGCATCACCCACCAGGGGAGCTCACCCAAGTCTGGTGTCCACATAGCCATGATGGACTGAATCAAGGCCTCTGTGGCTCGCTGTCCAGTCTCCCTCATCTCACCAGAGGTCAGGCTGGCATTGCATGGCTCGCTTGCCACTCTAGTTGCTCGGCTGGCCTTTCTGAAATGACCACTCCCCAACCTACATTAGCATAAACAATCAGGACCTACCACAAATGTCAAAGATATTCCTATTTTCCAGGGGATTGCAAGAATTTAGAAGCTTCTTCCCAGGAACTGGGTGAAGAGCCAACCAATTTTTTGTATTATATTTGTTACATTTTATTACATTTTTTACACAGTAAGCCCCTGAATCTTTGGGCTGGTTTGTTATGCAACATTATTGTGATGATAGCTGACTTATGCCATATGTCCATCAAAAGTAAAAAAAAAAAAAAGGCACTGAATGTCATACTTGTTTAAGAAAAAATTCAGTGGGGGTGAGGGGGCAGATAAGGATACACCTGGGTTTCCTATTGAAGCATACAAATAATTACAACCACTTTAATGTAGGCTGAGCCCTCATTCTAGATTTAAAAAGAAAGATAGCTTTCTATCCTATGATCTCTTATATTTCAGCCATCTCACTTGTTTTGGCCTGAGCCACAAAATTTCTTACAACTGGAGATAAAATATGTGGCTCTTGATAAAGACCCCCACCCCCGCAAGAGGAAAGGGAATCCTTATTCTCCTTGATGTCAAGGTTTAAGAGGGAATCATTCATTTGTCTCACGTTTGAGTTGGGTAGTAAATTATCTAGCTAGTACTCACAGCCAAGAGTCTAGAACATGCTTTACATGAGCTTTCTAATGTTCTTCCCAAAAATGTCTTAGGTGATTCTTCTTTTTCTACTGTATTTAAAGGCATTTAAACCTGGTTCCATTTACATTTTTACAGCTGTCATGTAACGACAAAAGGAAAGAAAAAACCCACTGGTGTACCATTCAGGAAATCCATCTAAGTGCTTTGTGCTGCATTTGCTGTCACTTGGAACAAGTCACTTCTTTTCACTAGACTCAACATTCTTCATCTACAAAATAAAAGATGAAATAGCAGATCTCTGTGTTCCCTATCAGCTCAAGTAGCTCTGTTTCTCTTTGATTTACCAGCGTGACCTTGGGTGAACAATTTAACCTCTTCAAACCTGACTGTTGTCCCTTGTATTCCCGAATACACTCTCTCATCTCCAAATTCACTTTTGGAGTCCTCCTCAACTCCCGCCTCTCACACCCTACATTTAATCTTTCAACACATCCTGAGGGTGCCAACTTCAAAATATTCTGAGAATTCAACCACTTCTCACCATTGTTGCATCCTGGTGCTCAAAATTGGATATGTATTTTACGCTAAGAGCACATCTCCATTTGGACTAGTCACATGCAAGTGCTTCACAGCCACATGTGATTAATGGCTACTGTACTGAGCAGCAAAAGTCTAGATGAAAGTCTCTTCTCCTGCTTAACCAAGGTTTCCATTTTAAAGTCCAAAACAGAACTGTTTTCCTTAAATGAGGTTTCATTTTCCAGGGTGTGACTATTGCCATCACCAAGCCCCCACCACTACCACCAGATTTTCCTTTCTTTGTGTTTCTCCTTTTGGTAATGTTCTGCTCATCTTCTCCGAATCAATTCCTGCAAGAGTGCTCATAACTAATAAACACCTTGATACATTCTTTTATTTATTCAACAATCTTTCATTGAGCTCCTGCTACCAGCCATGAAGTGTTTTTCTTCGGAGACAACTGCTTCCTTAAAGAACACTGAAGTCACCCTTGGCTACCCAGAGGATAAATGGGTCTCTAACAGTGAGATGCATCATGGTGGTAAAGTTGAGTTAAGGGCCAGAGAGATTTTTTTCTTATTCCTTCTGTCATAAATGTACTTGCTTTCTCTGCTTATGAATTATAGCAGTTAAGACTGTTTTTTTCCTCTTCTCATTTATTTGTTCATTAGTTTAGTGATCTATTGATCACTATGTACCAAGAGCTAACCAAGCACCATTAAAATACACTTATATAATGTCCATCTTTGTCAGACAAGGAAAATTAGAATGCTTTTTCTTGATGACTTTTCAAGGCACCGTCTAATCATCCTACAAGTCAGAAATAATGGGAATCTTTAGCTATGTTAGATGCATATGTACTTATAAAATCCCCACATGACATATGTGGGGGATTTTTATTGTAACTTCTTTTCTGAACTCTTAAAGCATCTCAAGTTGTCAAAATGATAAAAGCGTTGAAGTATAAAAGTCATCTAGAAATATTTATCCTTTCTCTGGATTTTCAGAATCTTCGGTTGGCAAAATTGGGGATGGATCTCTTCAAGATCATCTAGTTCCATACTTTCATTCTATAGAAAATACATGTGAGCCAGAAGGGTAAGTGGCTTTTCTAAGATGCAATAATCAAAAGGAATGATAGTGGACTGGGATTTTTATACGTGGTTTTTATTGTTTTTAGCTCTTTGTACAACAAAAATCTCTACTCTGCGGATGTTCTTACTCCTCTCCCTATGAGAAATGCACAGTGTTAATGGCCTGATGGATTCCTTTCCTAAGAGTGATGGTTTACATGCCCGCAACAAAGTAGCCGTCCAAAGATAAAAGAGCTGCAGAGGTCAAGAGAGAGGGTGTCGGGCCGAGCCACTGGAGGGCACCAAATTCTCTCTTTTAACTGGAGAGGAGAAAAAATTGCAATGGACTGACATGCGTGGGGGTGAAGACAGAGAATGGAAATCCCCACAATGCTGAATTTAACTCCAGAAACTAAAGCTAAAGAAACAGAACACAGGACAGGTATTTATGAGCAGAAATTAATTCTGGGGATCAGATGCCCTCCTGGCTTATGCCAGATCTTCAATGGTCTAAGGCCCAGTGTGACTAATACGTTCACAAGGTGCTATTTTAAAGAAGACCAAGAGAAGTTGGTTCAGAGGTTTTACTGAACCAGAATTATTTTTCACCTTTATTTTAAACTGTTCAGCCAGAGTCACTTGCCAATAGCCTCAGGAAAATATAAGATGAATATCCACCTGTTCAGAAACCTACAGAATCATCTGTTTTCATAGAGATAGGATTTTGTTCAGCATGTCATCTCCCTTCTTATAATTCACTCTCTTCATCCTCCAGCTGACTTAGATAGTATTTCAAATGGTGACCCTCAAAGCCCATTAATGAGTTTGATGTTCCTTTTTGCTATGCTGGTTCTTCATTTGTCTGAGCGGTGATGAAATGTGGCCTGGCATCGCTGCTCCACAGAAAGAGGAGATGATTGAGACTCCAAAGCAATTCCACAAGGGCTCGCTTTGGAAGGGAAGCACGCTTCCATAACGTGTGCGCAACTCAGAGTCACAAATCTTCAACAAAGGTGTGAAAAGCTTGCCTTGTGATGGTCATCAGTGAGAGAATAAAAAGAGCCCTGGTTTAGCCATCAGAAGGAGATGTGAACAGAGACCAGACTGGGTCCCTGTTGGGATGATGGCGTTCTCCTTGGCACTCACTGCGGAGCACTCTGTGGAACTCAGGAAGATGCTAGGTAAAATCCATTTATCTAAGACAGAGTACAAATTGTCCTTCCACGCTAGTGCCTTCCAAACAACACAGAGGACTTCAGAAACATGAAGTCCCAGGAATGCAAGTGATTGCTTTTATATTACAGTATTAAATCAGCCAGGAACTGGACTGGCAGGCTTAACTATTGTTCTACTATTGGACGCGTCATGGAGGAGGTGCTTATCCAGGTTGGAACTGCAATTCTAATAAAGTCTACCTCTTCACTAAGTACGCTTTTGACAGTATTCTATAAGAAGACACTTCTTATTTCAGTCATAGAGAGTAACCAAAAGGATAATAGTAACAATTAAAAATAGTAAATTATTCTATATTTGGCAAAGCATTCTTCCCTGGAGTCAGCCTTAATCCTTTCAGCAACCTATGAATTTAGTATTATTATTTCGCATGAAAAGTATAGACAAAAGTAGACCAAAACTAAGACATAGAGAGGTTGAGCAATTTGTATGAGACCATGTAGGAATGGTCAAGTCAGTGTTCAAGATCTCCTTCCTCAGAAAGATTACTGGGGCTGCAACATGAGCACTGGTCTTCTAGGGCGTGCGTAGCTCAACACGCTGTAATTTAACAGATGCCTGCACACATTCACTAGGGGAGTGGGGTACTGTTTCTGATTTCTTGTTTCCCACAGGAAGCTCTTTCCCTTGGATATGATTTGCTGTGTGACGATCTGTTTGAGCCATTGGATTGTAACCTCCTTGCAGGCACAGACCATGCCTCATTCACCTTTACATTCCCCGCTCTCCTAGCAGTGCCTAGCTACATAACAGATCTCCAAATATTTGTTGAATTGCATTGAATCAGTTGCTAGAGTGAAGTTTATAATGATGAGTCATCTTGCCAAAAGATGACGGCTTGAATTTCTTCTAAGAACAAAAAATGAGATATTTAACTGTGCTCTACTCCATTTTGAACGGAAAGGACTTTTAAAACCTATTTAAGACCTATAATCATGAACTGTGAGGCCCTAAGCAGTGGCCCTGCCCATCTGCATTCTAGACTTAAGTACCTCAAGGCATGTGAGAGGTGAAGAGCTGGAGAGACTTCTGTAGCAGCAGGCAATGGGGCACATTCTCTCTGCTCGCAGCAGTTTTGTCTAGTAAGAGCCCATGGATCTGTCCACATACTCTGTACTCTTGGCACAATGGATTGCACTCACCTGTAGGGTCCGTCGATGTCTGTCTGGAGACTTCAGGAGAAGGCCCATGTGTTCTCTCTGGACTCGAGTGGGAACAGTCTTCTCTTGGTTTCACAGGCATTCTTAGACAAAAGCTGGTGACAAACTTAACCTGTTCAGAGACAATAGGATGAGGATATGTGAAAGAGGTGAAAAAATTGGGAATGAGTGCCCTGGAGGAAGGGTATTTAAAGTAGATATTTATTTGGAGGATTTTGGGCATAGAATAGGTGTGACTGCCACACACAATGTACAACACATGAGATAAGTATGGCTGATGATGGCCTGGACCAAAATACAGCTGTGGCTAGCTAGCATACTGTGTACAGAGATACCCTATAATTTTGTTCTTATGCTACCTAATACCTTCCCTCTGGTGAAGAATGGAGTTTCACAGAAGACCTTCTCCATCAAAAGTCTCTGATTCTTTGACATATTATCTCCAGGGTAGCTGGCATACACCTCTCATTCAGGACATGCTACACTGTCTTATAGCTTTTTGTCCTTTTGACCAACTCCTTCACTAAATATGAGCTTGAAGTGGGATGCAATGAATAAGGTTACTTTATCTTTGCAAGGCTAGTGCTTAGTACAGTGTTTAGCTTGAACTAAATTCTCAGTGAGCAGTTAAGGAAAGAGGAGAAGAGAAAGAGAAGAGGAAAAAGAAAGAAGAGAGGGGAATCATTTGAAAAAGATTACTTAGTGGAGCTATAATGAAAGACAGAATTGAGCTACAATAGTCATGTCCCTGAGCTGATAGGGGTATAGGGTGGAAATTTAATTGTGCTGCATAGGGAATGGCATGGTACTGTCAACTGAGCAGCATCAAAAACTAAGTGTTTCTACCATAATTGTTTTAATTGCTGCCAGTTTAACATTTTTAAGCTCAGAGAAAATGGTGTTTGTCCCACAAGACTCCAACTGCCCCCAGAGAACACGGCCTCTGGCACTCTGGTTAAAGAGACAGAGAGCTGCAGCATCTGGCAGACTCTGCAGCCAGATTCCCAGCTGTTGGAGTTTCAGGGATTAGTACAAAGAGAACTGAAGTGAGAAACAGCATCCCAGGCAGCAACCACAAGGCAAGGGTGGCTTGGAGTGCCCACAAAAGGATGTAGACCAGGCCAGAACAACAGGGAGACATCATCATTACTTACACCGGGTAAACTGTCATCGTTTGTCTGTGAAAAGTAAGTAGAGACTGACAAGAAAACACTTGCAGACATGCTGTACGGCTCATGGGGTGCACACAGGACACACTGTGTACAGCTCCCCCTTAGGGCTGGGTTCAGTCACTCTTGTCCACGTTTTTTGTTATTGAAATCTCAGGTTAACATACCCCTCTAAATAGTATTTTCTGTAGCTATAAATAAACATATACCTAGAAAGGATGAATTCTACCTGAAGATAGAAATCAAGATTTTGATGCTCACTGTGCATAAAACAGGTAAGTAATTGTCCTTCAAGAACTTTCTAATAAGGCTATCTTCTGAGATTGTGCCATACTCGCAGGTCCAAGAAGACCTTCAGCAGCAATCCCGCTGCTTGCATTGCCAGATTTGCTTTTGTATTCCTGTCCATTGACTAGGGTATTAACACTGATATTCTCATTCTCCTCTATCACGTGACCAGGACTTACAGCAATGTGAGGTTTGAGTCTCTGAGCTCTGTGACTGGCTGCGCACAAATTTTAGCTGTTTCTAGGGACAAGGGCTTAGATCCCAGACCATTCGTGTGATCTCATGGGGACTCATGGCACACCAGCATTTCCCCCCATGAGTTGTAATCAGCAATAACATATTCAACAGGCCTTTCCAAAAGGGCTTTTCTATACAGGAAAGGTGTCACTGCCTTCCTTCATCAGTTAAAAATAAGCCTGTATGAGGAAGCTTTGAAAAATTATAAAAAGGCTTTTTTTTCACTTGCTGAATTCCAAAGCCATCTCTGGCACAAATTTCTCCACTTTCATCATACTTTAAGGGGTGGGGGTGGGGGGGGAATAAATATCATTGCCCAGGTTTCCTGCTTCATGAAGAGGAAGCCTGGAGAACACAAGCACATCACATAAGGGGCACAGAGGGCCCCCTGCAGGAGGGAGAGAGAGCTGAAGTCCCTACCTCAACTGCCAGCAGCTCCACCCCAAACCACCATGACACGCTTCTGTGTAAAATTACACAGCTTTGAAGGCACTGTCTAATACTGTTCCTACATATTTTATGTTGGAAAAGAATATCTTTGAAATGCCATCTGTGGTCATAGTGATATGATTTTCAAAAGCACAGTATTCTGTGCTGCAGTTATGGTCATCAAAGTCATTGTCAAAACATCAGCTCATTCCGACAATTGCCATATTAGAGGTTTTCAATGAGAACCCGAGAGCCTAGTCATTTCAGTGTGAAAAGCCTGCCATTCTAACCCCAAAAAGCTGAAAGAGCTTTTATGTCATTAGCTTGGTCAGCTGTTTGGAACTTTGATGATTCTGAAGTAGTTGTGGGACTGCAGTAAAAACCCAACATTGAACACTCATGGAAGGAATATTAATGGTGATTTCAAGGAGGAGGGCAGATGTGAATGTCTCACAGTTCCCATTCAGTCCTCAGAGAGCCCTGCACAAGTGTGGTTCCCATTGTCTGACTCCTGGGTTGAGTCCGCGTGGTTCAGACAAACATGGCTGCCCAGCTGCCAGTTACTTCTTAGAAAAGTCTTGAAGCCATGCTGGCCATAGAAATCCATCCTGCTCTTTGATTGCTATCCAAGGAAGTTGTATAGTTCCCTCTGGCTGAAGTAACAAAGTTAAAAAGGAAGAAGAAAAACTGTTATCTTAAAACAATCAAAATGTATTGCCTCAGAATTCTGGAGGAAAGAATTACAAATTGAAAGAAATCTAAAATTTCAGGAGTGACCCTTGGCATTTTGGGGCTTGTAGATGCATCACTCCGGTCACATGGCCATCAGCTCCCTGTGTGTCTTCTCATCCTCATCCCTCAGTGGATGTCCAAATTCCCCCTTTTTATAAGGATGCCAGTCATATTGGATTGGGGCACATGTGAATGACCTCACTTTAACTCCACGGCCTGTGTGAAGACCTTATTTCCAAATAAGGTCACATTTTGTGATCATAGGGGTTAGGACTTCAACATATCTTGCTTGGGGAACACAAATTAATCCATACCAGAGGCCTGAAAAAAATCAAATCTCCAGGAAAAACACACTTCCAAGAACATGATGGCTTTTTATTGGCATTAATAAGGGGAAAAGTCTAAGTTTACGTTTTCTTAAATGCTCTCATTTCTGAAGAATTTGAATTAGAATTTCAAAGCAGATAATTAATTTTGGAAAATCAAGCCTAAAAAAGAAAGAGAATTCTCTGTCATTCTAATGTCATCCTTTTTCTCTGTTTCCATGTCCACGCTCATGATATTTATCATTCTGCTGCCAGTATCATAACACATATATGACTTCCTCTAGGCTGAGGTCTTAGGTCAGAGACTACCTTGTTTTTCTTTGAATTTCCAATGCCTAGCAGAGTACCTGGGACACATAGGTCACTTAGGAAAAGTTTATTAAATGAAGTAGTGCATTGCCAAAAGGCAGAGACAACCTAGTGTTCAGGAAATAAAAACGTTGGAACTCAGTGCTGCTGGCTCTAATCCATAGGCTGTTACTAATGAGCTATGTGTGACCTTGGGCAAATCACTTTACTGCTCCCTGTTTGATTTCATCATCTGGAGGACGACAATGTAGAAGTAAATGACCTCTGAGGTCCTTGCAGGCCCCCACATAGGGGATTCTAAGTGTTTCTCATGCCACCTGAAATAGATGGCAGTTGGAAAATGGAGACAACTGTACTTGAACAACAATAAAAAATAATTTAAAAATATCATCTACTAACTGCCCCAGAATTTTTATGCACCCTTGCAACTGACTGATGCAGCCAGGGAAATAAAATGGAACACTAGGGACTCAGAGCCTCACTAGCTCCTTACAACCACCTGCCCTTTGACCTCACTCACATATCCCCTTTGACTCTCTTGACTGTGTTTAGATCTCTCATACCCTAAGAAAGATCATTTTGTGCACATCCTTCCTTTACCCTTTGCCCATAAATCCCATGATTTATTTCTGATGTTCTTTTGGCCAGTTACTTCTTCCAAAGGTGCACAGAACTCTGTTAGTCATGGATCATTGTTTCTTTCAAACAGAACAGAATACCCACTTTCATTTTTATCAACACCCTGACTATGTTCTCTCCCCCTTCCAAAATAGATCATAATTCAGAAATTTAGTATGTCAGTCAATTTTGATGTTTTAGGCAAGGGTTATAAATATATCTGTGATGATAGAAGAAATTTCTAAAGAAAAATCCATTTCTGTGTTCAAGCTTAGTCTAACAGGTTCTACATTAACTTCTTACTGGTTAGTATTTTCTGTTTCATTGTTGTTCCCATTATGTGCTGGAAAATAACTTGTTCTAGACCAGACATGGAAGGTAGGGAAGGAGACAGTGCTTTTTTTCCAGAATCGCATGTAACACAGGAAAAAGAGGCAGCAATATACATGCACTCCAGTGCCTCAGTTTCCCACTAGCAAAGTGAATTTAATAATATTTGCTATCCACTTCAAAGACTTTTTGGGAGAACCGATTAGGTAAGTACCAAACCCTCTGAACTCCAATATACATTACGTAGTGAACTAACAATCTGGAAGTCTGTCTCTTGTTCTCTCAAAGCCTCCAGACTGAGATTCATTCATAGTCAAAAGCTGTATTCAGAATGGCTTTAGCGATTTTCATCCAAACTAAATTAAGATTTAGCTTTAAAAGCCCAAGTTATAACCATAGCTTGACATAAGGGATATCATGGTGGGTCATGAAAACAGATTTATCTCTGGATCCTCAAACCCTAGGACCAAGAGATGTTCAAGCACCCTTTCAAAATCAGGCAGCTTCCTACAATGATTCAAAAAATATACTTGAAAGCTTAAAATGCGAACTTGGAAAAAACAAAAGTATGACATGTCTTGATTTTTTGACATCAGCAAAAAGTACATTGATATCCCTTTATTTGTTTAGGAAATCTTTTGTCAATTTTAGCTAAGAACATTTTTTGAAGACTTATGAGTACCTCTTTTCCTTTATGGATAGGAGATATATATATGTATATATATGTATGAAAAATATGAGTTTATTTTTAAAGAAGAAAAAGCATAACTCCTGTAGGTTTATGTAGCAGGTACAGCAGAGTTGATTGACTTTGGGCTGTAGAATAGTGGAAAATAAAGAAATAGGACTCAGTACCATTTGGGTAGGTAGGAGATATCACTAAGTTGCTTAACCCTTCTCAATATCGTTTTATTTATCTACAAATGGAAACCATGGTACTTACTCTGATACTTCAGAGGATTTAGCTTTTCTGACCCAATTAATATAGATTCATGACCTTTGGTAGTTGTATGTGTTTTTTAATTTTTAAATTATTCAATTACAGTTGTCCCCATTTTCTCCCCATTACTCTCACCTGCCCTATCCACCCCCCACTTCCACATTCAGTCCTCCCACCCATTGTCTTTGTCCATGGGTCCTTTGTACATGTTCCTTGACTTGAGCCTTCCCCTTCTTTCCCTCCTTATCCCTATCTCCCTACCCTCTGGTCACTGTCAGTTTGTTCTTTATTTCCATGTCTCTGGTTCTATTTTGCTCATTCGTTTGTTTTGTCGATTAGGTTCCACTTATAGGTGAGATCATATGGTGTTTGTCTTCCACCACCTGGCTTATTTCACTGAGCATAATGCTCTCCAGTTCCATTCATGCTGTCGCAAAGGATAGGAGCTCCTTTCTTTCTGCTGCGTAGTATTCCATTGCGTAAATGATAGTTGTGTTTTTTGTGTCTCTTCCATGTTCTGCCTTTGATTTTTAGAATCTAGACACATGAGAGGGCTCCCTATATTGCCACACTGGTTTCCATCACAGCGTGAGGTCATATTTTTAGAATTACAGTTTAAAGCTCCCTGTCATTACTTCTTGAGCCATCTCTCCTTTTAGAAGCTCTGGTCCTTGGATCACATCTCTTCGTTGCCTGCGCCTATATTAACTGGCCCTTTGTGTGTGCTCTGTAACTCTGTGGGATGAATGATGAATGAAATATGATTTTGGTACAGCACTACACTCTACCCTACCCACAATTTTGTGTCTTGGCTGTTAAAGCCCCTAGAAGTTTAGCATGTTCACTCTCTCCCAACGTCCTCATCTCTTTGGCTTTCCAAGAATGAAGTTCAGGGCAGAAGTCAGGTTAGCTTATTCTATCTTAAAAAAATAATTAAATTGGAAGCAAGGGAGTCAAGGACTATTAGATTATCTCTATTTCCGAGAAGAAAATATGCCCTGTTATTGAAATTACTCTTTTTCATTACTCAACCCGTTAGATCACAAAGCCTCCCTCTTGAGGTGGGCACATCAGATTCTCCCAAAGATTTTTCTTGGACTGAATCTGTGCCTTCGTTTTATAGGAGTAATGATAGGCTTAGATTAATATCCTAGGGCCGTATGACAAAGTATCACAAACTGAGTGGCCTACACAATAGAAATGTGTCTTGCAGATTTGGAGGATAGAATCTCAAATCAAGGTGCCGGCAGGGTCAGGATGCTCAGAAGGCTCGAGTCGGGAATCTGTTCCAGGCCTCCCTCCGGGCTTCTGGGCATTCCCCTGTTTGTGGCAATATAATTCCAATCCATGCATGGTGTGGCGTCCTCCCTGTGTGCAGGCAGGTCTGAGTACATAGCAAAAGATACAAAAGATGAGAGTGAAGGGAGCACTTTGTATGTGTACATGTTTTTTGGTATCTTTTTAGGTGCCAGGTAAAAATAGGATATAAACCTCTGGCCATAAGGTAGAGGAAAGGATAAGTTGTTACTCTTAGGAAATCAAAAGTCATGAAGAGCAGGCAATTTCTGCAGACAAGACATAACAACAGAAATGTCAAAGAGACGTGCTGATGGATGCATGAGAAATTGACAATGTAATTGACAGAAAATTATAGCTTGAGCAAAAGTGACAAGTCATTAAATGAATATCAGAAAAAATAAACAGGAAAATGATATTCCCTGGAGATAAATAACCCAGTAGATGCTACCAAGAAACTGCTAACAAGAGTGTACATGGAGGAGAAAAGAGCTTCAAAGCAGCATCTTGGTGACAAATGGTGACAATTGGTGAAGCAAAGTGAGTCAACTGGAGAAAGAAACTGCAAAGCATTCCAGGACAGTAGCACCAGCAACACCTGGGTGGGAAACCATGCACAGGCTCATGATCCCAAACCTGAGGGCACAACCTGCAGGAACACTGGCCTGTTTAACTGACTGGGCTTGATCTCGTCCCCTTGGAAAAACTAGCCTCATGTCCTCACTTAAAATACTGGCTTTGCACAACCTTACACACCACTAAAGACTGGCTAATGGCCTCGTTTTTTGAACAAATGCACTTTTCTTGCAGAAAATACTCTGAAAACTCAATCCTTTATAATTGATGAAAACCCAAGCAGATTTTATCCTGAAAAATTAAAAAAATATGCCTTACAGTGTACTGTCCTGAAGTATGGGTTTATCACATTGTTTTTTTGTGTTTTTTTTTTATATGCGTGCAATGATATCGTGCTAATCCAGGGCTTAAATTCTGGCCATGCCACCTGTGTGAAATGCAGCTGAGAACTAGAACAATAAACATGAAGTCCTTTGAAGAGTCAAAGAAGTGTCCCAGATGTGTTCCGATAAAACTCATGTTGTTCCCTCCTGGGCGAAGTCTCTGTTCCATCTGCAACTGCTTGCCCATGCTCTGCACATCACTAGGGTATATGTGATCATCTGCTTCCACAAGTAGCGATAGTTGAGGAGCAAGTGATTGAAAGGATACAGTATATCAATTCATGGTGACACATTGATAGCTGCACGAAGTGACAGCTGACAGCGAATGAGAAATCATAGAAATGATAAAAATGAAACCTAAGAACGAAAAAGCACAACAATCTGAAGTTATTTAATAAAGGGAAACAGCTCCTATGCATCTCAATTTTTCCAACAGCTCCACTGAATTAGAGCATGCTCTCGTAACAGATGGCTGTAATGATGACCCTGAGCCATCAGGAAAAAATAAACGTAGTTCCAAATGCATCTTTTAAGGTGGCAGGAAAATGTGCAATAAAATTTTAGAAAGATCTTCATCCAAATGATTATTTTTTTAAGTTTTATTGCCTAAAGTAATAAACCCTTACTATTCAAAAATTCAGCTCTTAAAAGTGAGTCATTTTTGTGGGATTCATAAAATATCTTATCTGCAGTCCTGGCCTGTCTCCTGAGTTCTAGATTCATATTTGAAAAAGTTTGCCAACATCTCTGTTTATTTGTCCCACTGGTCCCTCCCATGACACACTGGAACCCAATATGACATCCAGTCTCAAGCCATTTCCTTGTATCAACTAAGTGCCACTGTGCATATTGTAACCCAAGTCAGAACTTTCAGTGCTAGCCTCAATTATCCCTTCTGCCTCTCCCTTACGATTAGTTAGTCTATCCAATTTTTCCCTCCTCACAGAGCCTATTTTGTATAGACGTTCCTATTTCCCAGCTCAGGATCTTTTCCTGAGCTTTACTGTTTCAGCACCTAGTTCTCACAGTCCCCCTACGTTAAAGTGAGATTCTTTTCCATTTGCCATCCCATCTAATTCTTTCATGTCCTTCCTTCTGCCCAGTCAGAATGAGTCATGTCCTCTTATTTAAGTATCTGATTTTGCATGTATGTGTTTATTTATATGTCAGGTGTCTTTACAAGATACTGAGCTATTTGAGGTTAGGCACCCTGTTTTAGGCACTTAGTGGAAATCTCTTGAAATATTTACTGAGCAGCTAATATGAGCCAGGTGGTCTGCTAAGCCCTGGAGGAACAGCAAAGAATGAGATAAGCCCCTAGATTTCTGGAATATACAATATATATAATTAAATCACATTCCCATATCTATTACCTATTTTTTAATGAAATAGTATATAAGCAATCAGTCAAGCTGAAAATAATTTATGCATATCTTTATGGGACACAGTATGTTTAAGTATATTTCATTGATTATGCTATTACAGTTTTCTCAATTTTTTTCTCCCCTTTATCCCCCCTCCATCCTACGTGCCCCTCACCCTCCAGGTTCCTCCCTGCCCCTAGTTCATGTCCATGGGTTGTACACGTTAAGTTCTTTGGCTTCTCTGTTTCCTACACTACTCTTAACCTCCCCCCATCACAGTATTTTCATTGGGTTATCTCATCTGTTCTTCAAAACAGCTTTCCAACAGGCATCTCTTCTGTCCTGGCTATGGTAAAAAAAGAAAAAAAGTCTCACTGAGGTTCTAGTCCCAAGTTTACATTAGTAAGATATGACAGATGTAAAAGCAGGGCACTGTTTTCTCACTTAGGCTAGTGTTCTTCCCTCTGCACCTCTTTTTCTGCCCACCTTCTCATCCATCAAAACACACTTTGAACAAATATGAAAATCTTAATGCAGAGAAACACAAACATTTCGTGAACAGAAATTGCTTTTGATTTCTTGAACTACGGGTAAGTATTAGCTATTCCAACCACAAAAGGAATCTGCATCAGGTGAGACACTGGTCCACTCAAAAGGTTAATTGAGGAAACCTCAATGAGGTCCCTATTTATGGAGAGGAAAAGAAGGTCAAGGTTATCAGCAAGAGAAAATGGAACATCCAGGAACTAGAAAGAGTGGGAAGCTGTTACCTGAGGTCTCAAGGAGCAGGGGAGAGAATGATGTTACTGTTTCTCAAAAAAAGTTGTAGCACTAGAAGAGGAACTGCCGTAGAAAAAGGGTCACAGTCACTCCCCAAACCATGGTCCTGCAGGGGAGAGCAGAGAAAGAAATGCAGGCCTTGCCCCACCTCCTCCTTTGAGCATCTTTCTAGTGCCTTTCCATGGCAGCACCCAATTAAAAGTAGAAAGAAGTGGAGCTCACATGATGCAATTCTTGGGATCAGACTTTTGGGGCCAAGTGCAGGGATAAGAAGGGCAAAAATGGATTTGGGGAGGGGGGGAATGGAGGATGGCCAGCTCAGAGACTCCTCTATGCGCTGGAGAAAGGAAGGATGCTCTTTTCCTATTAATTCTTGGGATTTTCATGGTCCTAGGATAGGGGTTGTTTTACAGGGGCTTTTGATTAGAATTAATTATGTCAAATGACTCTTGGTTTAATGAGGCCACATTTAAGATCTTGGACCTTGGAATCTGCCCAAGCAGTTTCCTCCACTCAATAGCATTGTTAATGGGCAAGTTTCTTCAGTTCTCTGGCACACATGGTAAGAGTTCAAGGCACACATAACTTTAAAGACATGTTTCAAAGAGTAATGTACAGCCAAGGAGCACCATTGTCCA
>VMDR010007905.1:25493-38681 GCA_007922815.1 Macrotus californicus
ATTTGATGAAATATGTGTGTTTTCTGATGGCGAGAGAAATCACAGATACTGCTAAGACGTGTTGCTTCACATTCACAGCTGAAAGGGTTAGTGATTAGTTAATAAGAGAGTAGGGAAAGAAAGATTTATTTTTCTGCCCAAGTTCACACATCCCATTGGTCTTATCCACAAGGTGTTCCAGGTCCAGGGAACTCTTGCCCCAGAACCTAACACAATCACTGTAAGCAGCACACATTCAATACATATGTGCTGAACTGGAATAAACATGAACAAAGGAATCATACTTAGGCACAAAGTATTAAGAAGAAAGTCTTACAGATAGTGAGTTACTCTTAGTAAACCAATAAGATTGAAGTCATGCCAACAAGATTTCATTAGCTCCCACCTGGAGGTCCCACCAAGCACAGTCATCAGCTACTCATGGGTGGAAGAGAACCAGCTCTTTGAGTTACCCAGTAGTCACAAGGCATTAGGGGAAGACATGAATCATGAAGAATATCTAGGGAGTATGCTAAGCAAAACACATCTTAAATTTCACAATAAAGGAGAAGGTAAACCAGGAATAATAATGATTTGATACATAAATGTTCTTTCTGAGGAAGAAAAACATTCTTGTAAGTCCATAAGTGACCCCAATCAACATGGTAACCAGTCTCTGAAAACATACTCCTTCTCCCTGAGAAGCAGAGCAATAGGACCTGAAAAATAACTAGACACTCCTCCTATCTATCAAATCATCATAAAGAGAAAATGCTGGGAAGATTATGATGAAATGGAAATGTTCGTGTCTTGCTCATCAGAATGTAAATTGGAACAAGCATCTGGAGAATAATTCAACAATAGACATCAAACCCTTAAACACCATTCAAGCGCTTCATGTACAATATTTCATTTAGTACTATGCCAAGCCCATGGGGACTCACAGGGTCTGGGAGCTAAGTAACTTGTCCAAGCCCCAGAGCGAGTGAGAGCAGAAACAAAATCCCAGTCCAAGGCTCTATAGAACCAAAGCCCATGCTCTGTCCACCACATCACACCACTTAACTTTTGGTCAAGAAATTAGATCCTTGTTAATTGGATCTAATACAATAATTCGAAAACAAAAAATGTTACACGGACCAAGACAGTTATTGCAACATTATATGGGGACCGGCAGAAGTAAGGCCTGAGTGTGGTCAGTAGGGTAATAAAATGGGTATAATAATTTATAGTTTTAATTTGAACATTTCACCTAAAATGTCATATGGTGTGCTTGAGTGTGATATTGTTATGTTACAGAATTATGTGCTTATTATTTTATAATAAAAAGGTGACATTATTTGCAGGGTCAGACCCTGTGTATAATATTAAGACAAGCTCAAAGCTCCACAATAAAGAAAATGTTAAGGAAATGATTATGAATTACTTCTCTAATTAATCTGCAGCTATTTAAAATTCTGTTGTAAAGTGCTGACGATCACATTGAGAAATATCTGTGGTTCCTTAAGTAAGAAATGGGAATTGAATGAAATGATGGGCAATGCTCACAAATAATTCTTCACAGTAAATGGAGCAGATGCCACATTACTATCTTTAGAGTAACTTTTGTGAAAAGTTGAGAACTGAACATGAATCTATGGAAAGTCAGTGAAAGCAATCCTGTAAGAACACAGATGATGTCAACCATGACTGAGTTTCCGGTTCTCCTTTCCTTTCTTTCCCTTGTTTTCTCTTTTCCTCCCCACCCTCTTTAAACTCATGTGGAGGCAGCCACTACAAGTAGCTAAGAATATGGACTTCTTCATCAGATTGCTTTAAATTCTTATTCCCATACACACTAATGATTGACCCTGTGCATATTATTCAATCACCCTGTATTCCCATTTGTAAAATGGGGTTAATTATAATTCCTGTGTGCATGGGATTTGTGTGAAGGTTATGTTGCAGAATGGATGCAAAGTGCTTGGAATAGTGCCTAACACATAGTAGGTACCCCATAAAATTTAGTTACAATAATAATGATGATAATAATAAGTAATTATTTCATTCTTTTGGCGATCATTTCCAAATGCCTATTAAGTATGAGGTAATGTGCTAGGTATAGACTGTTCAAAAATAAATGGTTTTTTGATCTCAAGAAGCTTACATAACAGATCATTCTAAAACAAGTTAATATTAGAGAGGGTTATTAAAAAGCACCAAACCCAATTTGGTAAAGAGAAGTGTAGGAGTCAAAGAAAACTTCCTGGAGAAGGTGGTGTCTGAGGAAAATCTAGTAAGAAAAAGACTCGCATAATGACATACCTTGTGCCAGAAACTGTTCCAGGCACTTGACTGTCTCAACTCATTTAGTCCTCCCAGCAATCCTGTGGTGTGCCTTTATTTCTATTTTACAAATAGGGAAGCTAAGACGTGAAGAAATTAAATAACTTGCCCAAGGGCATATAGCTAGAAAGTGACAGAGCTGAGTGACCATGTTCTTAATTATTACGATTCTACCTACAGTGCCTTAAACTTAAAAGGACATATGGGAGTTACCCAGACAGAGGGAAGTATGTCTCTGCACACAGAAAGGATAGTGTAGGTACTAGGCGCAGATGAAGGGAATCACGTGGTATGGGGGAAAGAGAGCAGTACTTCCTAGCAGCAGACATCAGGAGTTACAGCAGGAGGAAGTGATGAGGGTGGAGGTGTAGGGAATGCAAAGTCATGAGGCATCTTGCATGCCACGTGAAAGAATTGGAACTTGATCCTGCTGGACCTGAAAATATTTATAGGTGAATTTGAAACATGTTACCTGAGCAAAAATTTTGCTCTACATGATCTTGAGCAAGTTACTAAATATCTGTAAGTTTTCATTTCAATAGGGAGAAATGGAACAAGTAAAATTTATATTACAGGACAAGCAATGATGCCTGCATCCATGTAATGTACATAGTACCTAGTACACATTCAACAAATAATCATTATTCTTGAAATACACATTATGAGCAGCTTGAGTAGAGAAACAGAAGATTCTTGTGCCTAAAATTCTATTGGTGTCAAAGTGAAATGCAGAGGACCTACATCCTATCTAGGGTTAGGGCCTACTGAGAAACTCCTAAGGTTGAATAAGTTTGTGTACCCGCCCCCACAATCGATGTTGAAATCGTACTGCCAAAGATGATGTTATGAATAGACGGGG
This sequence comes from Macrotus californicus, assembly GCA_007922815.1. Lineage (NCBI taxonomy): Eukaryota > Metazoa > Chordata > Mammalia > Chiroptera > Phyllostomidae > Macrotus > Macrotus californicus. Next base: position 28,657 of record VMDR010007905.1, read on the forward strand.
CCTTTAGGAGTTGATTAGGTCATAAGAGTGGAACCCTCATGAGTGGGCCTAGTGCCCTTATGAAGAAATCCCACAGGGCTCCCTTGCTCCATCCACTATGTGCAAATACAACAGTAAGTGTGGGACCTGAGAGAGCCCTTGCCCAACCACACTGGCCACCCTGAGTTCAGACTTCCAGCCTTCAGAACTGTGGGAAGTAAATTTTTGTCTTTTAGAAGCTGCTCAGTCTCTGATGTTTTGTTATAGCATCCCAAATAGACTAAGATAGCAGGTAAAGATCACAAGATGCTAAAAACTACCCTTGACATTCCTTTCGGAAGTTGCTGACATGTCAACTCTCAACAAGTGCCACATTCAAACATGGAAATCTGTTACCATTGCTTCTACTGATGAAAGAGATTTATCTATCTTTGTCTGCTTGGCTGTGTGTCTTCTCTCTTGCTTTGTGTCTACCCCTGCTGAATGAATAGAGCTGAATTCACACATTAAGTGAACATATAATTCAACTCCTTAAGTAGGCTAAAGGGAAAAAACAAGCAATCATATACTTCTTCTATTAAGGGAAATACATGCCTAAGTAGACAATCTGGCATTAACTAAATCACAATAAAATCTTCAAATACATACTTTACATTTTTAAGGGAACTCTTACAAAACTTACTTTATTTGCCATCTCACAAATCCCTGGGATTCACCCATTGTGCAGAGATGGGAAAAGGGACTAGCAAAGAGTTGATAGTTTCAAATTAAAATCAGGGATCCTACTAGGAGATGTGGAGCTTCACACCTCCCCTGCCCCCAAGAGGGCTTCTTCAGGCTGTCCCGGGTCACTGGACAGTGACATTGGCCCAGAGACACTGGACATCTCACCAAAAACCATCATGGAGTAATGACAGGTGAGAGCCATGTAGGCCCCAGAGCTAATAAAGCAGGGAAGGAAGGGGAAGAAATATAAATATACAGGGATTCAACAGACTAAGATGTTACCCTGAAACTCGTCTCCATCGGGAAGAGAAGGACTTTAAATTTAAGAACCAAATTCACCTAACAGGAGTAGACACCACCACCACCCTCTTACTTATCATGAAACTGGACTGAAGAAAACCACTGAACCAGATATCCATATTTAAAGAGGGAGCATCACAAAGAAGACTGTGATAAATGGGAGCAGGTGGATTGGATGATGTGGAGATAGGAAATGGTCTACCTACCCCTATCTGTCTCACAGAGTTCTGGAAACAGATGGGCCCTTTGAAACATTTTTTATACTCCCAAAGCTAATCGGATCTACACAGTGAGAATGAAGATAGAGGAGATACAATTTTAAAAGGTTATTTCAGCAAGAAACAGTTGTGAAATGCTCCTTATATAATATTTACAATGAAGCTGATTGTTTAAAAGTAGAGTTTGGGGTATGCTTAAAGTTCACCAGGATTACAAATCATACACAGTTGTCTCTAGAAAAAGAAAAATAACAATTACACATATTGAAACACCTGTTACTACTGTGAAACTGTCCAAACACCTGTTACTACTGTGAGACTGTCCTGACAGGTGGGCTCAGTGTCGCCCTCTGCTGGCCAAGCTAACAGGTGGCTGACAAGCAGCAGAAAGGGGATTTAAAACCAGATCTAAATCCTCCAAATATTTCTTTCACATAATACTGAGAACCAAACAAATAATGTCAGAGGAAATAAGACAGCTTATATAAGAAGCTGGGGAAACAAATGTGTCAGGAGAGGAACAAAAATGAAATAAACCAAAACAGAGCAAGATTAATGAATGAAAACAGAGCAAGATTAGAATACCACAGAGAGCAAAAAGCAATCTGTCTTGTGGGGATGATTTTCCCTTTCTGATTATTTAAAATACAAGTAGGGTTTTCAGGCTCAAAAATTGTATTCTGAGTCCTAGTAGCCCAAGAATAATTTATTTCCAGGTTCCAGTGCAGTCACATAGCACACCAACATTCTAGGAGTTTACAAATAGATTTTATTCTCTCTCACTTCACATGTTGGTGGCTGTGGTTCAGCTACTATGCCTCGATGGTATATGTCTTCTGTTTCGATTACACAGGTGAACAAGCAGCCTCTTGCTGGGACATGCATTTCTCACAGCAATGGGGAAAAAAAGCAAGGCACTTGGAGGAAACTCGAGACACTTCCAAAACCTGCTGCTGACATGTGGCCTTAATCAAGCCAGTTGACCTTTACTGGCCAAATCACACTAGGTGGCCATTCCTAACACTGGCAGGGCAGGACATGCCCTCTCCCACAGAGAGAGCATGGTGAGGATGTCTGATCTCCATACAGGGAAGGGAGGAGCCAGCGGTCAGGAGTAGTAATACCACCTGTTACAGACTACTCACATAGTCGCAAATATTGCCCTCCTTCCCTTGAGCAAAGTTCACTCAGCATCTATCCATGGAATACTATACTCTTAAGGTTTCACCCAGTCACAGCATTGGAGTGCATTCTTGGGTCTCTTGGTCTATAACATGCATGGGTATGGTTCCACATAATTCAGAATCCTATGGACTGAGAAAATTAGGCTGTTCGTTATGTATCTGATGCTTCCTTGCCAAAAGAGGGGAACTAAAGCAGAAGTCACTCCCCGATCAGAAAGCATAAGAACCTGAAACACACAACAGTATTGGTTCAAAGCAATTCAGAAGTCCTCCCTGCTTCATGACCCTCTACAGCCACATTTAAATAAGAACATATCCTCAAACATCTCTTAGCCTTGTAGACAACTGTGGACTAGAAGGAGATTTTACATTTCAACACTAATAATCAGTTCAAAGCTTGCATCCAGGCTGTGAGCACTTTTGACTGTTCAATATTCTGAACAGTTTTGCTAGTGTCTGTTTTAACTCTACTCATCTTTATATGCCAATAGCAATACTCCCAACTGTGTTCCAGACCTTCCTCTCTCTAAAGAGAGAGCAAATCAAATGGGCATGGAACCATACTCTTAGTGCTTTCTTTCTTGAGTCATTTTGTGCCTCATATGGGCTGACCAACTTACCCCTTAATTCATTTATAGGTTTTAAGAGAAGTGTGACAGCCATATTGAGGAACTCAACCCTCTCCTACCAAAGGCCAAAGCTGCTTTATCATGTCCATAGGCATCATTTTGAAGCAAATCCAGCACATTACCATAACACACAGGAGCTGTCCCATTTGACTACTATATTTTGGTGAAATGCAGTATGCCCCCCTTATGCATGAAGAGTACATTCCAAGATCCCCAGTGGGTGTCTCAAACTACAAACAGTACTGAACTCTACATATGCAATGTTTTTCCCATACATACACGATGCGGACTCTGGCCCATGGGGTCCGTGTGTTGTGGCTGTGAGGAACAAATTCACACGGACTGCAGAAGTCCTGTGGAGAAAAAGGGACAGCATGGCCACTTTCTAAGTGAGAGAGAGAGGGCTGTGACACCTGCCTGCACAGGCTTTTATTGCTTTTCTGGGCACATTACATTGAGGATAGTCCTCATTTACTATGCACAGGTTTGTTTTAGGTGATTGCCTTTTATAGATAACAAAGGAAAGAATGTTGCTATTTACTTCAAAGAAAAAGGACATTTGCAAATGCAAGGGGAAAGGTGGTTGAACTGGCTACACCCCATACTTGGGAGGTTTAGCACAGATTGCAGTAAACATTTGCTGCCTCAATTCAGGGTGAGGGAGTTTTAGCAAAAGCAAGCCTCAGAGCAGCCTAGGTACAATGCAGGCGTGATTCCCCACGGGAAAACCGATCCGTGGGCTTGGTTCCTGTGTGCCAACATGCTCCATGCTTTCCAAGTCAGAGTCTGGGCTACATTCGTCAAGCGGATCAGTTTCCTATTCATACATACTTATGATAGTTTAATTTATAAATTAGGAACAGTAACAGATTAGCACCAATAACTAATAATAAAATAGAACAATCATTACAATATACTGTAATAAAAGTTCTCTGAATGTGGTCTCTCTCTGGTAACTGAGACACCTACGAAGTGACAAACGGGTGATAGTGTAGACAATGTAGACACACTGGACAAAGGGATGTCTCACTTCCCAGGCAGCATGGGATGGTGGCACAAGATTTCATCAGGCTACTCAGAACGACCCACGATAAAACATATAAATAGTTCAGTTTTGGAGTTTTCCATTTAATATTTTTGGACCACAGTTGACCAAGGTTAACTGAAACCATGGAAAGCCAAATTATAGATAAGAGGGGACCACCGTACAGCAGCATTTAGAAGACTCTGCAAAGAAAAATAAATGTGAAAATGAATAATTAGAATATGGTCTGCTATAATCAATGATGGAAGCACAGTGCTGAGAGCTTTTTACAATGATGTTTACAAAATTACATGAATGGTATAGTTGAGTAACTTTTTGAAGAGCAAAATTACTGGGGCCTGGTGGTTTCCCCAGTAAATTACCAATCCATCACTCTGCATAAGAATATATTTGCTTATTCACAATCATGTTTTACAAATTATCTCGTTATACAGGACTACATAAGGTTTACACATTCCTCATTTTTGAAAGATGAAAAAATTAAAGTGAGGTTTTGGGAAATAGAGGAAATGAAGGAACTCAGTCAACAGAAACTTAGAGAGCTTTTATGGATTAATATGAATGTCAGAAAACTATCTATGTACAAATCTATAGAACTTCTCATAGAACCATTACAGGTAAAGACTCCTTGAAACTTATCCACAGGTATTCTCCCAGGGTACCAAGAGCCCCAGGACAAGAGTCACTGGGGTTCCTCGGGTCCACATAGTCTATGAATATATAAACATTTAGGGCAAGATGGCATGACTCATATGATTCTAATGCCTTTAAACCTTGTTATTTCTAAATTCATGTCTACAGCACAGACTTTTTTGTAACCTTCAAATGCTTATTTGACATGTACACTTGGGGACAAAAATCTCACCAGTATCTCAGACATTTCATGTCTCCCACAGACAAGTATCTGTCATTGAGTGAAACTGACTTTCACTCACCCAGATAATCATATCACAAACATAGGAGTTATCCTTGGTACCTTCCTCTCCTTTAACATTTCTATACCAACATCAGTGACTTTTACTGCTGCTACTCTCATATTATAACTCCACTCTACCTACATAGCTCCACCTCCAAGATCACCCTGTTGATCCAAGCCACAGCATCTCTTTCTCAGAGTGCAATGAGTGCTTCCTAAATGCTAATTCTTTTTCACAACAGCCTCCCTCTATTTCATTGTCCACAAAGCTGCCAGAAGGATATTTATAAAATCCAAAGTCAGTGACATCATTCCCATGCGTGTACATAAAGCCATTCAATATGTACTCATGAACCCTAGAATGGAATCTCAAAACTTTGCCCTGACATGTAAGTCCCAAACTTTGTCACACCCCTCCAATCTCCACTGATGATACTCTCCCCTCACCCAGCATTCTCCAGACACACCAACTTACTGTTCTTCAACTCCTTGAACATGCCATGGTCTTTCCAACCACAGGACACTTGCACAGGTTTTTCCCTATGCCAGAAGTGTTCTTGTCTCTACTGTGACAACGAGTGAATTCCTAGTTATCCTTCAGGCCTGAGCTTAAATGACAGTGCCTCAGAAAAGTCTTCTTCAATTCCTCAATAAAAATGAAGATGTCTTGTGATAATCTCTCAACATTCTAATTATTTTCCTGCAGCAATTTTTAATTACATAGTTCGTGAATATTTGCCTGATGTCTGATTACCTACCTTATCAGATTGGAAGTTAGATGACAGCAGAGATAAATCTGATTTTTAAAATAAGATACACTGCTATATTTCCCACATCTAACACTTAATGCTGTACATTACATGCTGAAATATATGGGTAACATGTTGAGCTGTAGTTAAGAATATGTTTGTAGATTTACCTATAAATCTACTAATGCTTATTGAGTGTGTACCCTGTACTAGGTGCTAGGGATATAGTGGTGATGAAGCATGACCATTCCTTTCCCTCATGGATCTTGCAGAACAGCTTGTAATCACATTTTCCAAGGGCAGTTGTCCAAAGTCTCTTTAAAATGGAAGGATGACACTTATGCACCTAACTTCCCCCCTTGATAAGGACAACAGTTCACAGCAGAAACACCAAGTCTAAGTGGAAATTCTGCCTTCAGTTCAAGCTACTTTCTCATTCACTCACTCTGCCTACGCCAGCAAATCAAAAAGGGACAGGTCATTGACTTTGATCTCAGATTTCTTTTGTTCATTTGTGTCAGAACTGTGATGTTCTTTAACCTTTGCTTTTTTTTGTGCTTAATGGATCTGAGAGTTCTGATAAATGCAATGCAGCAGTCAATAACACGCCAAAGCCGGCCCATAATTGGCTAACTGGAGGTGCTGGGAAATAAAAGGCCCTGCTGGCTAAGTTCTAAATAATATACACTGGCCAAGTCCTGACATTATTTTATCACTGATTATAGGACTTTAAATGTTCAAATTTCAATTTTGTTAACCGGAGATATAACCTAGCTGCCTACAACCTATTTTTAAAATATACCAAGATCTATACTGAATTCTCTATGCCTGTCCAATTTTTACCCATAAAAACTGGGTCAGTATACAACTTCAAATAACTTTTTAGCCTAGCTCAATTAAAATAAATTTAAGATTGTAAAGCAAACCCACTTTATGTTAGGAGGAATGGTATACAAATTAACATGTAAAAACTATAAACATCATATTAAAATTATAGGGGGAAAACAAATAGAACCTCAACTCATCTCCATGTCAAACAATCTGCAATTACTTTTCACAGCCAAACATGATGGTAGGGTATAAACTGTCATTTAGACTTCACTAATAGTTAACAGGGAACATCTGACAAATTTTCATGTAACTCCATAAAAAGTAGCAATGTACACTGATTGCCTAATGCTAAAAGCATTGATGCTTTGCTAGTCTCTAAAAGGCTATAGCTTGGCAATAGAGAATCACTCTGCAATAAAGCATATAAATCAGAATGCATGTGCTGTGTATCAGCTTCATGTGGTACCTGAAGAAGAATTTCCTGGAACTCTTTTCAATGTATGAAGATAATAAGACAGGGAAAACACATCATTTATCAAGTAGAACACACCAAGACATGCCTTCTCATGCAATTCATGCAAGAATATTGTGTAAAAAGAAAATAACCCATTCAAATCTATAGAGTTTACTAACCTATTCTAAAGCAACAAATGACTGATTAAAACAATTTCAATTGACACAGTGCACATAATCTACACAACACAGGAAGCAAATGATGATTTGAGAAAACAAAACAACCAAAAAAAAAAACAAAACAGGTTTCTCAGGTTCTACAACTGGGACTGGAAATCAGGAACCCTTGAGTTCCAACAGGCACTGAAGGACCAGAGTGGCTATTTTAGCCAAATATCTACATGTAATTCTCTATCATATGTCATGTCTATTCGTATGTCTATTCATATAACTATATGTCTATATCTTTGTCTACCTGTGTTATCTATATCATCTATATCTATTTAACATATATGTAGATATATTCAGCACTACTATGTCAGATACTGATGCTGGTGATAGCACCAAACATTGAAGAACTCAATCTAGTAGAACAGACAGACAAAGCCCTACAATAGTTAACACTATGAACTAGGAAGCTTTACTCATTAGGTGCTATAGAGAGAGTGTGGGGTAGGTCAGTGAGCTTTTCAAAGCCCCCCCAACAAAAAATTTGAGTCTTAAATTTAAAAACTGAATTTTTGGTTCTAAAATATTGTTAGATCTGCCAACATTCACAAAGGTTTAAATAGATGTCTATAGACATAATACTATGTCACTTTCATTCATGGTGAAATTCAACATTCATAAACATTCTATTACACTTGAAAACCATTTGCAGGTTAGATTTGTTTGTTTACAAAAATTTCTGAGTGTGCACAATGACTCCTGAGAGACTGTAGCCAACTTTAAATTAAATGACAGAACTACAGCCAAATAATTGGGAAGCCCCTTCTAAAAATCTTCACAATGTTCACTGACCAAATATATCATCTTCAATGTAAGATTTGGGTGCATTTTTATGTATTTGATATAATATGGGGTAGGGTCTCTAAAAGAAAGAAGTCTCACCTGGGTACCCAAGGGGAGATTTTAGCATACATAAAAAGGGCTTCTTTAGGGATGTGAAGTTGAAATAAGATTAAGAATTTTTCCACAAAGAGGTGGAAAATACATACATCTGCAAAAACAAAGTCATGCATATTGGGGCATCAGTAAAACACTCACTGGGGCTGGAGGGTCAAGTATGCATGTTGGAAGGTAGAAAGAGGAACTAGAAAAGTATTGAGGCCAAACAAAGAGCACCTCAGGAGAAAAGGAACCAGTGAAAGTTTATAAAGAAGAAATGACATGATCGGATACACTTTTTCATACAATAACCCCAGTGGCAACATGGACAATAGATGTAGCTGGGATACCCATTCAGAGGCCATTGCAATAGAGGACAGATAAAAGATGATGAGAGCCAAAGCTCTGGCTGGAAACGTCCAAATTCAAGTGACATTTCCTTTTGTGAAAGTGATTCTTGGAGATAAAAACAGTGTTCAGCTCTGCACTAAACCTTCGAGAGCAATTCAGAGAAAGAAGTGTTGAATGGGATCATTTTCTCTGAGGCACAAGTTATTTTATAAAGTAGCTAAGACCAACTCATAGCAACCATTCACGTACCCTTTCCCTTTTAAAAATGTAGCGTGGTGCTCTTTTGTTGAATCCAGCAACAACCTGAGTACCCGTTATGTAAGTAGCATTATTATCTGCTGCGATTGGAGAAGATAAGCAGGTGGTCACCATATGGGGTTGGAGCATGGCTCGGCTTCTTGACTACTTCTTTACCTGTTCTTGGTACTTGGGTTGGTTTTCCAGCTTCAGCCAGTCTACTTGCCATCCTAAAATGATGCTTTGATTGTAAACCCAGATTGCTACCCTCACCACCCATCTCATCCTCCTGCCTTTGAAGCCCTCTTATGCCTGGATTGGACCAGCCTGTATCAGGCTCTCACTTGACCTACAACCCATCAACATCCTCCAGGAGTGCACTGGCTTTTCTTTCTCACCTTCTTCTGACTATATTTTGTCTGCTAAATTTGCAACTCTATGTCTTTTTTTTTTATTCTTAAGGTCTAATCTTTCAAGGCCATACTATAAATTGTCTCAGTTCTATTGTATATAACCTAATAATAGTTTAACATATTTAATAATATCATGACAATCCATGCAATTCATTACTCTTTCTAGTCCTAGAGATGATAATAATAGAGGAAAGGAAATGTGATTGATGTATCATCAGGTATCCAAGAAACCTGCTTATCCTAAGAGAGGTGGTGAAGAAAGATTTTATTATTGTCTCTTAAAAAATATAGTGACTGAGACAGAGAAAGGTTAACCGGCCTTGGTTACCCATTATTCGGTTTCCATGCCAAAATAAAATTCATGCTTCAAATCCATTTCCACACTCTCCTCAGAGATTTTTTTCTCCATAATCCCTTACCTCAACAGAAACCTGGCACAATTCTTATAAAGGTGTTTGTCTTATAAATTGATGTTTGCCTCTGTGCTTCAGATATTTATTTTTGTTTTACTTAAATTGGTTTAAGTTGCATCCCCTGAAGATCATTGTTCTAACAGTCTCCATAACTCCAGGGGGACACGGAAGGGGACAAAGGAAATAATTGGCTTTCTTCTCCTTCCTGTCCCTGCCCCTGTCCCTTCTTTTCATCTCTAGGTTTTCCCATTGTAAATTTTGTGTCAATAAAGCAAAAAATTGAAATATAGAAAAGAGAATGTTAACAGTGCAGGATGTTCTCTAATTAGCCACTGAGTCAAAATGGCCTTATCTACAATGTTCTGTGGTTGGCTAAAAATTAAATAATAATAATAATAGTAGTAGCAGTAATAATAACATATTTGAGGACGTGTATAGCCTAGAAGTACTCAAGGAATTTCGTTTTTTTCCTCC
>VMDR010007906.1:0-38586 GCA_007922815.1 Macrotus californicus
ATGGTGAAGGCAGATAAAGACTAAATATTGGCTAAATCCTTTCCCATTCTGACTCAGTTCAGGTTAATTTGAAAGAATCAGCTTGCAAATATTAACAAGATTTGGGCAAGGTAGAAGAATTTGCTACAATTTTAATATTAATGTAACCTTTCTCAGGTATGAATGATTAAATGAATAACTTTTTAGCTAAAGCAAATTGGCGTTTCATATACCAGTATACGACATTCATATTATGAATCCTCTGATTGCTCCTGAGGGCGAATGACCCTGATGTTGAGAAAGGTTTCAATGACTAATGTCTCTAACACATCGCTGCCATCCTAAGCCTTCCTACTTTCCTTACCCTCATGGAGATTTTCCACTTTTTTACCAATTGAACTCTGATGTCAAATGAATTCTGAAACACAAACTCTCCCAACTCCTAACATTTATAGGTTTTCTCATAAGTAACAAATGACAAATGCCAGTAAATTCTGACTCCTAAATAAAAACTTTCCATCCCCAGTGTTAAGTTGTTATCCTCAAACACTTTCCCACATTCCTTATCAGCAGAAGAGTTTTTGTTTGTCTGTTTTACTAGTAGGAATTCCAGATGTCGACCGCACTCTGAACCTCCCCACAGGTCTTCATTCACTCCTCTGTCCTGTGTGAATTTTTGGATGTTGACTAAGTTCTGAGCCACAGCCAAAGGCCTTCGCACATTCTTTACCCTCCTCAGGTGTTTCATCCCTATGGCTTCTCCCTCATGAAGGTCAGAAAGTAAGTTCTGACCTTCGAACAAAGACCTTCTCACCTTCCTTACAGGTATGGGGTCTCTCACTAGTGCAGGCTCTCTGATGTTGAATAAGTTCTGAGCCGTGACCAAAGGACCTCCCACATTCCTTACATTTATATGGTTTCTTACCAGTATGGACACTGACCACTGATGTCAAAGAAGATGTGAATCAGAGATAAAGCCTTCCTCACATGGCTTACATTTATGAGGTTTCCCACCAGTGTAAATTCTTTGGCGCAGACTCAGTTGTGAGGCACCACTACAGGCCTTCCCACATTCCTTGCATTCAGAGCATCTTTCACCAGTGTGAATTATTTGATGAAAACTGTGTTGTGTGTCATAACAAAAAGCTTTACCACATCCTTGCCTTTATAGGGTCTCTCGCCAGTATGGATCTTCCTTGATGTCGAAAAGGGTGCGAGGGACAGGTGAAGGCTTTTCTGCACTCCCTACATGTCTCATCTGTATGAATTCTCTGCGGTAAATTCTATTGTGAGGTAGATGGAAAGGCCTTTCACACTCCTTCCATTTACAGTTTCTCACCAAGATGGACCCTTTGATGTTTAATAAGTTGTAGACAAGGATGAAAAGTTTTCCCACATTCCTCACATTCCTTACATTCATGGAGTTTCTCACCAGCATTCATGCTCTGAAGTTTAGTAATTTCAGAGTCACAAATAAAGGCACATTTCTTATTTTCACGAACTCTCTTGCTCTCATGAATCCTCTGATACTTTCCCACATTCTCCACATTTAGAGTCTTTTCCCTGTTAGGACTGCTTCCCTGTTGAATATGGTATGATGGGTGCCCGAAAGCTTCCTTACACTCCTTGCATTCATGATTTCATCCCAGTGTGAGTTACTGAGGCACTCTATGAACTGTGCACTGAATGGAAGCAGACCTTTCTTCAGAGGCTATTACCCCTGGTCTGAAATGCCCATCCTGTTGCCTCTCCAAGCAGCAATTGATTTCACTCTCACCTCTGACCCTAGTGCACTCAGTGTTAGAGCTTATAGGTCTTTTTGTTATCTTGGGTTGTGAAGATTTAATTTCATAACTGTCCTCCTTTGGAGATAAACTCTTGATTTCCCTTCCGAACTCCCAGTTGGGTACCATTCTTTTGTCTTCTTCCTTTTCACAATCCAGGGCTCCTTCCCTGCTCCAATAAGGAGATGGCATCTGACTCAGAATCAGATAGTCCCAGTGAGATCAGGTTGTTATAATTCTCCAACATGATATCTCAGTACAAATGCCTCTGAGCCGAGTGCAAGCACTCCCACTCCTTGTGAGGAAAGCGAGTAGCCACATCTTTGAACTTCAAGCCCTGGTTTTCTTATTTCCCAAAGACAGAGAAGCCTACCCACAGAGAGAAAGGCAGTAATAAGCAGTCTAGCTCTGCCATGGAACAGGAGGCAACTGAGGGTTGTATGTTCCAAAGCATGGCATGTCTCAGAGTACGAAGCAGCAGGTCATAAAGAAGAGATCGGGGGAGTAGTAGTTTGGGGCTCGGCTCTGCCACCAACTGCTGTGTGACCTTGCTTGCCCTCTTTGTACTGCCATTACTTCAAGCAAAAAAGGAAGAGGTTCGACTTGATAAACTTAAAGTTTGTTTAAGTCAATTATCTGTGATTCTGTGCACCACTGTAGAAAAAGCTTCACTCTTGGAAACATGGAAATAATGCCATGATATATACTTCTGATTGCTAATTAATATTCCCCCTATTAAATAATCCACTCCTCAAAAAAGTTAGAGTGGGAACTATGGATTTTCCACCTTTGCATGGTGTTCCCTTAGCAACAACAGCAACAGAAACTGCTCTGAACCTTAGTAACAATAAAAGAAGGTATGTCTAAGAGTTCTTCCCCAGGAACAGAAGATTACTCCCAGCTCAGGATTCATGAGTCCATGGTTTCAGCAGGAAAAATGCACCTGTACCATTTCCTCCTCTCTCCCAGGTTTTCACTTGAGATCAGCTAAAAAGGTGAGAACAGAGTGTGCAGGAGGGGAGGGAGTTCTGCGAGCAGATTCTGTTCCCAAAGTTATAATTAAGAAGAGCTATTGCTCTGAGGCTCTGCTCTCAGGAAAATGCCGACCAGATAAAACCCACGCTTACGTCATAGGAAATAAATCTTTGAACCTTGGATGCATTTACTGAGTATTTCAGTCCTTTAGGAAAATTTTGATTTCATACATGGCCACAACTATTTTTTCCATCACTTTTGCAACTACTGTACAGAGGAATTCTGGCTTTTGTCTCCAGAAACTGCAGCCTCAGCAAATTGGAAGAATGTGTATATGAATCTCTGCATGGTGTGTATGTGTGTGTGTGAATATGTGTGATTCTTCACCATGGATCCCAGAGGATAGATGATTAATCGCCATAAATCTAAAATTCTTCAAAGTTTTGAGGGAAAAGAGTGGGAGAAAATCACCATTGCCAAGGACACTGCATCACACACTGACCCAGGCCCATGATGTTTAATAACAAAGTCCAACATGAGACCTTGGGATAGAAATATATCCAAGATGGGTCAGTTTTGTGAGACTTTTGGGGGGGAATGCAAATTATTCCTTATAAGAGCTTTCCTAAAATTAAAAAAACTAAAATGTTTACCCATATTTATTCAATAATCTTTCTTACAGAAAAATTAGCACTTGGAGTAATGTCAATTGCTCTGGCTTCCATAAAAAGTTTACTTAAGTTTTCAGTTTATTAATTTTCTTCTTGGTCTTATTCCAACCTATTATTAGAGTATTCAAGCTGCTAGAAACATAGATTTGTTACTTATATTTTACACCAAAAGACTAAAAATTTACACCAAAACAAACTATAGTTAATTGTTCTTAAGGGGTTGAATCCCTCTTTGGAAAATCCTGACTTATTATCATTTTTTTTACAACAGAGATGGGCTACTTCTCCAGATGCCTAAACGAGGCTTTAGTTCAGGCAGTTTAAATAACAGGATCAATCTATCCTGAACGCTTCAGAGCAGCGTGTCCACCCCTAACTCCATGAAAATCCAAGACAATATTTTAGTAAAACTTATCTGAACTCTCTCTACTACATGCCTACCACAACAAGCTTCCTTCAAAATTTAATATTGCTTTTTACTTGCCTCTTTAAAAAATGCAAGGTGAGCCCTGGCTGGTGAGCCAGTTGGTTGGAGCATCATTCCTGGCACCAAAAGGTTGCAGGTTCGATCCCCGGTCAGGGCACATACAGGAGGAAACCAATTGATGTTTCCCTCTCACATCAATGTTTGCCTCTCTCTTTGTCTCTCTCTCTCTCTCTCATCATCCCCCATCCACCTTTCCCTCTCTCTAAAATCAGTAAAACATATCTTTGGGTGAGGATTTAAAAGAAAATAATAATAAAATGCAACGTGAATGTGAATGTGCACGGGAACATGGCTTTCCCAACAATCGGGATGCAGCCCACACCCTGTGTTACAGCTGCTGCCCCATGTCTCCTTAAACAGTGGTTTGAAGGCATGTCTGCAGACTGAGAGGTGAAACTTCCTGGCTGTTCAGTATTTAAGCCTGAGATTTAAATTTATTATTACTCACGTGAAACTGTAGCCCTGGAAAATTCAATATTTGTGGGTCACTTTATAAAAACACAGTCTGCCTTAGCTTAAACTCGTAACGGAAACAGGGTAAGAAACCTCACATGAACTTTGCTTCCAAAGATTATCATGTATCTTCTGGATGGATTTCTTTAGACTCTTGAGGACTTCAGAATCATGTCATAAAATTTAAACAGAACAAAATCATCAGTGTTTTCGTCTCAAAAATAAAAAAACTTTGCAAAATGCACTATGAAGATAAATCTACCTCTTTGTGAAAAGAAAAAATATATTTTATATATAAATATAAATATATAAAAGGGCAGTCAGGTTATGAGTTCAAACCTTTCTCAAAGATTTTAGGTAATTTCTAATGTGGATACATTTGGTCATCTGGGCTGGGCACTCAGTCAACACACTGAATTTTTTGACATGTAACCAAGAAAACAATTATCGTAAGATAAAGGAAAATCACATTCTTAACTAGCCTTAGGTATATGCTTTTTCCATAATTTCCCACTAAGCATACCAGCAGCGAGAGTTAACCCCTGACAAGCCCCTTGGTGCACAAAGTACATGTCAGCCTCTTTGAACAACACAGAGGCACTTTTCCCACATGGATGTTCCCTAAACAGAGCTGTAGATGCTTCTAAAGTGACATCTGTGCAGGCAGATAAGTGTTTGCCCTCCTTCACTGTGAGCCCCAGGGGACCGGCAGGGGCAGATGGGAATCAAGTGGGAGAACACTTTGGGGCAGGCAGAAACCCGGGAAAGCGACAGGAGCCAGTGCGGGAGCAGCGCTGCGAACCTTCCTCACATCTTCATTTCTTAGCTGTTGCTATTCCGCTCTTCTCCGAGTTTACAGGCTGGCCCAGGCACACAGACTCAGTGGGTCTCTCCAGCCCCAGGGCGTGATCTCTATCCTATGCTGATGGCTGCTCAGCCAGTTCCCAGGGCAGCCAGATGGACTAGAGTGTTCATCCTTCCGAGATCACCTCTCAGCCAGCAAAACACAGGGTTTTGGTGGTTAAACAACTGAGGCTGTGTTTCTGCGCTGTTCCCCAGCATGCCCCTGTGGGACCTAGCCCCCATCGTCCACAGTGGTCACATGCTTGATAACATTTCTCCCATGGGCAGCCTTCCCTTTCCTCACTTTCTTCTGCAGTGTTTTCTAGGATCACCTCCCAAATAAACTACTTGCACATGAATCTTTGTCTCAGGGGTCTGCTTTTGAGTGGGAGTGGGAGTGGGAGTGGGAGAACACACTGGCATGGTTGCCATGCCTCGCACAGAGGAGACAAAGAAATTATGTTTAATCAAACTTCAGAGACAGAAACAGGAAAGATATTGCTGCAGCCATTTTCGGAAACACAATCTGCCACCCATACCTTGTGTGACAGATTGCTTGGTTGGCTGTGTATTACCCCCATGTTCACTTTGTGGTTCATTTCCTGAGTTTCAATCTTGGCTGCAAAAATTGGTAGTTGTGCAACTAAGCTGGGGCAGCATCCATGAGTTTTTGTGTCTGGTTCCTCGTCTGTGAAATGTACCTTCTTTATGGGGTTGACTAATTGCTGTCACTGCTGCTGCTGCTGCTGCTGCTCTTGCTGTTATTATTATTTTTCTGTTATTTTCCTGAGTTATTAGGCAGTCCTTTAGCACTGTCTTGGCCTTTCTTGACTGTGAACAAAAAATTAAGGGAAAGCTTATAAGCCTCCTCTGGGACCAAAGGGTTAAGGTGAAATTCTTGGGAGTGATAACAACATCTTTGAGGAAAAGTTCCCACAAACTAGACAAATCTTGGGGTCAGGGGTCAGATTGACAAAGTCCAGCTGCCTCTCCCTTGACATCCTTGGAGGATTATGAGTGGCTTGATTATAGGACCTAGTGGGTTTCCTTATGGAAGATGAGAGAAATTTCACTTCATTATGGGTTTCATTTGTTTTCTGTGCCTTTAAAACGGAGTACATACCATTCAGTCTCGAGAAAAGGATTTTGAAAATTTCTGTTGAATTCTAATTACACCCTAACAGCCTATAAGAGTGAATTGACCTCTTACAGAACTGTACCAGGGGAGTAAATCTCACAATGAGAGCATCTGGCTCAATGTCTCCAGCTTTTTACCATTTATTAGTGTGAATGGGGGGTAAGTCTTCCTCTACTCTGATGTCACAGCTGAATCAAACCCTCAGGGTTTGAAAGAAGGTATCTCTGACCAATTCAACACACTCCCTAAGTCAGTAACCCTACCAGTAAACACCTGCCACAGTATGGTAAATAGGGTCTGGAAATCAACTGCATAAAATTCTGGGTTACATTACTGCAAGATTAATGAAAACCAATGTTTCTGGACATTCTTTAAGGTCACAGAGAATGCAAAAGCAAAGACAGTGAAATACATACGGCCTGCAACTGACCGTGTAACTGGCAAGTTCCCTGGTGACAACGAAACAGTCATTTCCTACCTGGCCTCTCCCTCCCTATCATCCATGATAGGGACTTGAGCCTGCCCTTGTCTGAGGATGAAGACAGTGGGGAACAAGAGCTAATCACCAATAGTGACAGATCCAAATTTACTTACTCAACTTAAGGTTTTACTCTACTACGTTAGAGTCCCTGAGGTACAATTAGAGATTGTCCTATAATGCTCCCCACTTCCCAACTGTAAGCTATAAGCCTCCTCATTGTGCCCTTACAAAATGCAGGTTCAGAACTCCTGCGAGGTGGACATCTGCATGCCCCTTTTCCCACTTCCGGTCTATTTAATGAGCACAAAAGTTCTCTTCCACTTGTCTCCAAGAAAGAAAATCTCTTGGAGAAAGTGAGATGAACACCCCCTTAATACCAGGCCTTGGTGAAGTTCCAACCCTAATTCTTCTTTCTCTGCTGTATTTCTTGAGTCTGTTCTCTTGTGACTCCTTCATCTCCTGTTCACTCAATGGGCCACTGAGTTCTGGCTCCCACGCCCGCCCACCCATTGCTGTAGCAGCCATCACAGAGCTCTCTGCATTGCCGAATCCCAAAATGCTGCCCAAGCCTTCTCCTCCCTGACCTCTCTGTGACCCATGGCTCATCCACGGGTCTCTTCCCACACAGCTGTTCTCCCCTGGCTTCAAGACAGTGTTCTTCCCTGGTCTCCTCTTGCCTCGCTGGCCGTTCTTTCACAACTAGTCACCATGTCCTGAGAGTCTTAAGATCTTAATATCCTTAAGTTCACCTGGATATGACCTTTCAGCTATATATTCCCGTTGCCCTGAACAACCTTTTCTTATGTTCATCCTTTAAATGTCTGCTATTTTCTGGGACTCTGCTCTCAATCCCTGCCCCCACATAGTCTATTATCCTTTATGAATACGACTCACATCATGACAGTCTGTCTGCTCAAAAGTCTGCCTTGCTCCTCATGGCCTGTCCCCCTTCCCATCACCTCTCTGATTTCATGTCCTTCTACTCCTTCCTTTCCTTGCCCTGTTTCAGTCACTCTGGTGTCTTCTCGTTGCTCCAATGCACCAGTCAGCCATGTTCCTGCTTCAGGGCCTTTGCACTGACTGTTCCTTCTGCATGGAACGCTCTTCCTCCACATATCTCTCAGGACCTACTTTTCACCTCTATTCAAGACTTTGTCCAAAGTCATTTTCTCACTGCATTAAAATTGTAATCTTCCCCTGCCACCCAATAGGGTGCTCCCAATCCTCTTTGCTCAAGCACCAGAAGAGCAGGAATCTTGTTTGTTCTGCACCCTGATGTGTTCCTAGGGTCTAGGACAGTGCCTTCCACATAGTAGGTGCTCAATGAATATTTCAACAAATGACAAATGAATGAACTCTCCCTGTACCACCTCATACACTCCTGAGGTTTCAACTATTAATTTTACGATGCACCCAAATTCATATCTCCAGCTGAGGCCTCACTTCCAAGCCCTAGAACTGTAGGTATCCATCTGGTCACTGAATATCACCATCTGAACAACTCCCAGGCATTTCAAATTCAAAATATCCAAAATAGAATTATCATCTTCCACCTCTCTCCTCAAGCCCCCTCCTCCTAAGTTCACTGTCTCAGTAAATGGAATTGCCCCCACATAGCTGCAAGCCAGAAACCTGAGAGTTATCTTAGACTCCTTTTTACTCACACATTCACGTCCAGTCCATCACCTACCACACCTACTTCTCTCACCTCATGTCATACCATGTCCCTTCATTGTCCTGCCATCATTGACTTCCAGGCTATCATACATGCTGCTTCCTCTGTCTTACTGTTTGTTCTGCCTCTCAACACTCTTCACTCAACCCCAGGTCCAACATTTATCCCAAGTATTATCTTCTTTCCAGGGCTCCTCCCATAGTGCCCAGGGCATACAGATCCCTAGAACATTAGTAATTTACTTACTTACCAATTGTCAACAACTGACTCTGAGGTCCTAAGGGCAGAGACTATGGCTGATTGCAGCCTGATGTCTAATATAGTACCTACCACATATTAGGTGTTTAAAACATGTTTGATAAACAAATGGATCTGAGTAAACCAGATAATATTCCTGAATTAAATATAGTATTTTAATTTATAGTTACATATATTCATATGTTATCATTATACAAATGATTCCAATCTTTCACAGTTCCTGGTCCATAGCAAGTATTCAATATATATTTTGCCAAATGAATGAATGAATGAATGAATGAATGAAACAGCTTTAACATGATATGAAAACAGCAAGAGATCAGTCAATGTGGGTCATCACTGGGGCACTGGAGCTCACACTTAGTGGTGGGGGTGTGATAGGACGTGAGGCAAGAAGGAAGAATGGGCAGAGACAAAAAGGGTGTTGAGTTTGGGCTCTGCTCTGCAGGCAGTGGGGAGCCCTTTATTGCATCAAGTAAGCAGGGTGATGGCTCAGATGTCTGATTGTGAAGATTGTTCTGTGAGAAGAATGAAGAACGAATGCCCAGGAGTTGTGTAGGGTAGAGTGGGTAAAAGAGAAGACTGGACTTTGGAAGATCAAATAGAAGGCAGTTTCCATAGCTTAAGGGTCTAAACCAGAAGGTCTAGCTTGCTAATGGTAGTTGACTTTCTCCCAGAGACTGAATTATGAATGGGCAAGGCTCCCAGAGTCCCAACATTGTCACAGTTGGCCAGCTCATATGTATAGCTTAGGTTAACGGTTACCTTTGTCTTCTGATGTAGTTCATGACTAGTTTCACAAAGTTGTCATGAGCTCCAAAAAAACCATTCAAGTACATATAGCATCCACACTTCCACTTGAGTTACAGATGTTCTTTTAAATGTCCCAGAAGTACAGCAATGAACACTGGCTATCTGCCCATCATTTCTCTGGTCCAGAAATCAAGAATTGCATAATGGGAAAAACTGGGGTCACTTTAGGCAACCACCTGTATTTATAAGATCCAAGGACCCTCTTCTTTCCCTGCTTTTTTTCTTTAGTCTAAGTGAAAGGAACTCTAATTTTTTTTTAGTGCTGGTCAAGCTTGATCCCATTGTAAAAACTGGCTTGAACAGCAAAGGATCTAGGACATATGATAGAGTGTTTTAAGATGTCCCAAAACAATATGTCAAGAGGACTTGGCTTGTTGTTAAGGCAGTGATACCAAGGCTACCAACTGAACTGACGTGATCATTGGTGGCTAGTCTATGGGTCACAGGCTTATGACTCCCAGAAACCCCTCTATCAGACAGGTATTTTCTATGGGGCTACCAAACAAATAGGCACTGTTTGTGTATGTGCTTCACTTTTAAAACTAGCTTTGGGCGAGCTGGCAGTTGGCTAGGAACCCTGCTACCAGGAATCACTACTGACCCTGGGATGAGGAAAGTATATTTGTATTTGAGGTATATTCTTTGAAATTCTCATACTATGTGAGACTTGAAGTATAGTCTTAAAATTCTCATACTATGTGAGACTATGAAAACATGAATTAGTTCATTTGAATCATTTTAGATGAAAGCAATAATAATTTGAAATGTTCTGGTGTTTGCTACTTTCCCTCCAATATTCTCTCAGCCTCCCTTGCACCAAAGCTAATGGCCTATGGAGGCGTTCAGGACAATGGAGTTGTCTATGGCCTATGGAGGCACTCATGGCAATGGAGTTGTCTATGGCCTATGGAGGCGCTCATAGCAATCAATGGAGCTGTCTATGGCTTATGGAGGAGCTGTGGCCTATTTTGAAGCCACCTGTCCTAGTGCTGCTGAGACAAGTCTATGAACATTAAGTCTCACGATTCAAAACACTTGATGAGGGACATGAGAAAGTGTCTTTATTGTTTACACTCCACTGGAGAAGAAAGTGAGGTTAATGACCTGGTGAAAGTAGCAGCTGGTGATTGATGGTCTAGCTGAGACTGGAAGTTATGCCCCAGATTTCAGAGGAATCCTCATTCCATGGGGACTACCTTGGTTTTGAGCTTGCCATTTGCCAAGTTGACAGTATTTGCTATAAAAGCCACCTCTAGGGCTCTACAGCCTGCATTCAGATCCAGTCCTACCACTTACAAGTTTATCTTTCTTCAGATTTCAACATTTTTTCTTTACTTAGGATGACAGTGAATAGCAAAATTGAAAAAAAAAACAAAAACAAAAACAAAAAAAGCACTGGATTCTGCTGAAAAGGGATAGTGCTCCCTGAGACTTCCTAGACTTTGCAGCTGCTGTTCCATTTATCTGAGACACTCTTTGCCCTGATTTTATGCCTAGCTCACTCTTCAGATTTCAATTTGGACTTAATTTCCTTGCAGAAGTTTCTTTTGGCCTTCCAAGCTGTAGTTAGAATCCTTCTTTATGTTCCCATTGCAGCCCTTACCCAGTCCAGCAATTACCATCCTGTTGCCTGTGTCCCTCACGTATTTGGTGAGACTTTAAGCTGAGAGCCCCACTTGGTTTTGGGTCTCCAGCATCTAATAGTAGCCCATAGTAGGTGCTCAATATCTGTAAAACGAGTAAATGGATAGATTCATGAACGGAAAGTCATCGAGAAAAAGCAGAAAAAAAGAGCCAAGGATATTCGCCTAGGGACCCCTGCCACCAATGGTACTTGACCTCAATCATGGGGCGCACAGTGGGTGGTCTCCCTTCCTGGGCAAGAGGAAGGAGTTCCCACCACCCCAAGACTCTCACGTTCCCTTGTAGCCCCGGCCTTCTGCAAGGAGATCCAGGAACACAGACAAAGCTGCCAAGCAACAACAGTTCCAAGCCTCCTGTTGTGGCGCGCGTGCCCTGCGAGTCTGCGGGGCGCAAAGAAGGTGCGCACCGCGGATACCCACATTTCTCTGTGGTCAACAGCCTCCCATGGTCTGCAGCTGAGGGTAGACGTTCCACGTCGGAGAGAAGCCAGTGGTACAGTTACAGCCCTTGCAATCCCCCACTCCACTTTCATCATCTCTCTTCCGCTGCGCCCCCTTCCTGGGATGTGCACTGGGCTGGGGCCGCCAGGGCGGGGAAGGGTCGGCTCGGGGCGGGGAGAAGCCTTTATATAGCGTCAAGGAGGGGCGTGGGAGCTGCCGCCAGCCCGCAGGACACGGAGAGAAGAAAGGCTGCCAGCGCTGCCTCCCGTCCGTCCCTTCCACGGTTCCAGAGGTTCCGCTCCGTCTCCCTGCGCTCGGAGGCGTGTAGCGCTGCGCTCCAGGCGTTGCGCTCAGTACGCTCAGTGCTCCTCTGGAGGAAGCCCGTCCAGGGCTGGGGAAGTGCAGGGCTGGGGTCCGCGTGGAAGTTTCCCCTAGGTAAGTCCTGGAGCTGAAGCCCCTGGCACAAGAGCCAGAACTAGGTTTCCAAGTGGTCAATATTTGCATGAGAGGGACGGGCCAGAGAGAGAGGGGGCTGCGTAGGGTCTGCGATGAAGGAAAGAAGTGAATTTCAGAAGCTCAAAATCGACTCCTGTTTTTCACCTCCCCGGGTTGAGTTAGCTGCTCTCACCCCATTCATCCTTTCAGTTTTCTGCAGCCCTCTGTTGGAGAACCTACAGAGCACACCGTTGCCACGCTCTGCTCCCTGCTCCACCTCCCCCACCGCACACCTGAGTGCCTCTAAAACTGAGAGGTGTCTTACCCAATAGTGTGTCCCCATGCCCAGCGCACTCAGGACTACGCAGGGGACAGGGGACGGAAGAATGAAGTTAACCAGCCTGGGTCAGGAAGGGTGACTCCCAAGCCTGTGCAGACCCAGGCTGTACTTCTGCTCCTGCACCTCACCCAAATGTATTAAAGATGGTTGGGGTTTTATTGTTGTTTGGAACGAGGGGAGAAGACAGGAAAAAATGTGCCCTTTTATGAATGCCCAGGAACATTCTGCAATGCGTGGAACCCCAACTACCTGGCTCAGTATCAACCGTGCAAATAATTTTGATGAGGGGTGGAGGCAGGCTGGAAGACGGGGGAACATTGAAACTAAGAAGTGATTTCTTCTGTGTTCTTTTGGGATAAAGATTTCTCATTTCTCTTTTTAGAAGTCTACTCTCAGGTGATATTTAAAGATGATCTTTGCCAGTGGGTGGGGCTGGGGAGTTTAGGTAGGGGAGATGGGTGCTGATATTGATTATCTAAAGTATTGGTGAAAATCCCAAGACTTGAGATAGAAAGGATATTAGAATTTTTTTTGGCAAGAATTTCTATAGCAACAGAAATAGCAGTCACATTGCTGTTTTAAAGACAGATCTGTTTGATATATTTTTAATATAAAATTTTCAAGTATACCATTTGAAGTTATACCGTTCAGCTTATATTTTAGCATCCGCACAGATAAGATCACCTGCACAAAAGTCCTGAGGAACCTAAAGAAAGTGTTTTAAAATGCATGGCCTTAAAAGGTTTTTTCCTTATGAAAGAAGTTGTTGAATTCCTCTCTCCTCCCTCATTTTATTCCAAAATATTATAAGTGCAGAGGAGGGCCTGAGAAAAAAGCTAGTCTTCCACTCACAAGTAAAGTACATGTGAAGTCAAATTTTACAATTATATAAAAGACTTTATGTTAAAACTCATTGGAGAATCATTTTCTTAGTTTTTTTAAGTAATAAAAACCTTTTTTTAAAAAAATCTTCAGCCAAGGACATGCTTACTGGTTTCAGAGGGAAGGGAAGGGAGGGAGAGAGAGGGGGAGAGAAACAACGGGCACTGAACCTCCAAACTTCCAGTTTACTGGGCAACGGTCCAACCACGTGAGCCACACTGGCCAGGACCAACAAAAACCTTTTAATTTGACTAAATCGTCTCCTGAAACAATTCTCAAGAAAGACATTGTTACACACGATACACTTGCAATCTCTGCTTTTCCCATCCCATTCCAATAGTCTGAATTTCAGAAAATTTTGAATAGTTGGGATGTTTATAAAGGACAGATTTATATATTTATTTGCAGACATTGTCAAGAACAGCTAATTAAGCCACCAAATGAAGGTCAGGTTACAAGAATTGTGAATGAAAGCTGTTGCGTTATTTATTCATCTGTATGTGCAGAATGCTACGTAGTCCTGCTAATCCAACGATCTTTAAAATGACTGAAAAACATCTTCCCTGTCAGTAAATATCACCTGCCTCTGCAATTTCTCAAAAGTATGCAATTGCTAGCTGCCTCTGCGAACGAATAAAATTGGTCGAGACTAATGAGGATGTCTTTGCAATGAAAGATCGCCAACTCCTACCATCCCAAGAAATAAGTATGAAGATTAGATTTTCTATACTTCTACTTTTATAAGTGTCATGAATATAAAACCGTTGTAGGGTGATCAGATGTTGACCAGAATCTTTTTCCTCCCTTCCTGACTTTTTTGTTGTTGTCATTTAAAGTAGGAAGTGGTTTAGCTTTGCTCTGAAGCAGACCTAGGTTCAAGTTAGAGACTAGCTTGGACATTCACTTAGCCCTTGTGAGTCTTTCCTCACCTGCCACATGGAGCAGCGATACCCATCTACCTTACAGGGATGACGAGAAAAGAATAATAAAATCCTTATAAAAAGATGAAGGCTCAATAAATAGGGCAATAGTGATGACAGGGGTCAATTTTAAGCATCAAGGCCAATAGAAGTGTTCCCAAAATTCAGTTAGTGTTGAGCCCAGTTTTATTCTGTGTTTTGACCTCATTGAGATACCTTGTTTCCATGGAGTATAGCACATGATTAGCAATAGTGCATGACTTGCCAAACATTTGTAATCTCCCTGTTTCCCTGGGAGTGTTCCAACTTGCAGAGGTCATTTCAGGAAAGGCCTATCACGCAGGCACGCTGAGGTTCTGGAGGAGATGTCTGGGAGCTGTGACTATGTATGTGGCTATGTGTTTCTTCATATCTTATGCTTTACAGTTCGGGGCAGCTTCTCCTGGAGAAGTCAAAAGTGCACTCGGTGTTTTAGTTTCTTTGAATAATGGTTTTGTGATAACTAAAGTGTCTTTCCCACTGTCAGCAGAAAGGTATTCTATTTGAATTTTCAGAATTTTAATATAAAGGCTCCCAAAGTAACCTTAAATTCTTCAAGGGAATGGAGAGTTAAAAAGTAAAAAAAAAAAAAAAAAAAAAGAACCTTTACAAAACAACAACTCATTAAAGGCCTAATTTTTTTAAAAGAAGAAATAATCCTTAGAGAGCCTTGGTCTCACTTCCCCCGCCTCATTCCTCACCCGTTTAAACCTGTCTTTTCTCGGGGTGACCCCAAGGCCCTGGCAGGGAGTTTGGAAGACATTGCTGTGAATAAAAATGGATACAGTTTGGTTAACACGAACCATGAGCCGAAGAAAAGGTCTCTTGTGTCTCTCATGTCCCTGAAACTTTCCACAGTATCTGGTACTTAGTAGGTAGTCAATAAAAAATTTGCACCTTAGTAGGTGCATGAATGACTTAAAATTTCAAGTCTGGTTGAACCCTACTTTTCAGGTAAATCTGGGGCAGTTGCACTTAGAACATCCACCTACATGCAAACTCTCAGGAAGACAAAGGAGACCGTATCACCTCTACTTGTGTCTCTGCTTCTGACCTTCCCTTTTGCTAAAGCGAGAAACAGCTCATCTGTCATTACTGACTCTAACTCTTACCTTTATGTGTGGTCTTGATGGACTGAGATAACCTACAGGCTAATACTTTGTGCGGTTCCAAATAACGCATCTAAGGGAATTTACAAACTTAATTTTGCTGAGAATAGAAAGTTTTCCCCCAAGTGATCTAATGGTAGAGGGGATAGGAATATAAACCTCCACTTTCCTCAAAAGTCAAAAATACATATTAAATATACATTTAACCATCCTTTAACCACTTACAGCTAAGGATTGGATATTGATTTGACTCAAAAGGTTTCTGCCATGCTCTCAGGACTGTCCCCTAGACTTTGGAGGGACAGACGTTGCCAGAGAGAGTTGGCAAAGGCATTTGTGTTGGCTTGAAAAACACCATAAGCTAATCCCTTAACAAGTCCTTTAAAAACAACTTGATTAATGTTTGGAAAGAAATTCTGACTGAAAATCTCCAGTACGTGAGTCCAAATACAATAAAACTCCGAAGATCACTAGCAAGTTGTAGTCACTTTTGGCAATTATTGCTTGGTGGACAAAATCCCCCAGTGTCCAGTGGTCCACGTGCCATCTTTTGGTACCTCTGTCTCACCACAAACCCTGTGTAGTTAACTCTATAATCACATTGACTTCCACATTTCTCTGGGGCAGTTAAAATCTGTAACACCAAGAAGGTGATGTTATACATTGTAGCAGATTGCCCTTATGACTAGGCTCTTCTCTTCTCTGCTGGCTAGCCGATGATGTCAGAGCTCTGCCTACTTTCCCTGTGAATTCACTGTTTCAGTGCGTGATGGAACCTTCTTACTTCAAGCACCTGTGAAGGTCCTAGAACTTCCTTTGGCCTTGGGGGCATGCCTGACTCATGTGAAGCAGGCCAGAAGGGCCTGGGAGTTAACACTCCTGGGAGCAACCCTCACCCACTCCCACACGGAAGTTGGTGAATTAACAGCCCAGCTTTCTCCGAGTTTGGGGGAGGCAGCTTTTGAGATGATCTTCCAAGAGTGCCCAGGGTAATGAGCTCAGCTGCCTAGAAGGGTAATTGCCCTGCTCATTAATGATTACCTGCCTTACTTCCCTGCTCCTCTGCCAGTGCCCCCTGAGGTCACCTCCTAAATAAAGCAACCACACAAATCCCTGCCCAGAGTCTGCTTTGGGGGAGACCTAGCCTACCAAAAGTTTGCTAGCTATTTCAGTAAATGCAGTGATTTTGCTGTGAATGCCGTAGTATACTCTAAGTATGCTGTAGATTCCATTGCAGGCAAAAACTGAATCAGGAATGGAACTCTTGCTTTGCTCCCTGGAGAACAGTTTTGTCCCTAGCCAGTGCTGTTTCCGTTGTGCCTGCATCAGTTAGTTCATTGGTTGTGACCTGATCCTGAATTCCCATCAGCTCTTTGAGAGCTGTGTCACGGGGACATGGAGGGATATGTCAGCGAGGACTCAGGGTGACCCCAGCAGAGTGAGGGCTCGGTGTCACCCTGTCATTAGAGAAAGAACACATTCTGCTGGTTTTGAGAAGTGGCTCAAACACAGGCTCTTAAGGATGGAACTGGCCTCTCTATTTCTATTGGGTGTTCCTACCTCTTCCACTGGTTTGGTCACCATTCGCCTACTGTATTCGGGTTCTCTGGAGAAACAGAACCAATGGAGTACACATGGAAATATGTACGAGGAAATTTATCATAGGAATTGGCTCACATGTTTAAGGAGTCTGAGAGTCCTGTGATCCACCATGGGCAAACCAGAGAACCAGGAAAGCCAGTGGTGTAATTCAGTCTGAATCTGATGATCTGAGAGCCGAGTGCCAAGGTCCAAGGGCAGGAGGAAATGGATGCTCCAGCTGAAGCACTGAAAGTTAATTCACCACCCCTCCTCTGCTCCTTTGTTCCAACAGGCCCTGCATGGATTGGTTGATGTCCACTTACTTACTGATCTCTTCTGAAACACCCTCACAGGCACGTCCAGAAATAATGTTTTACTATCACTTAGCTCAGTCAAGTTGATGCATAACATCAACCATCACATTTACCAACTACTTTCTAATTCACCACCACCACCCCACCACACACACACACTCCCCCCAGGCCAGGTCTCTCCTGGGAACTCCAGACCCAGCCATCTAACTGCCCATGAGGCACTTGAACATCTGCCTTCACAGATCCAGCACGGCATTATCTATCCCCCCCACAACCTGGCCCTCGTCCTGTGAATGGCACAACTCAATGGTCCCACCAGAGAACTCCTATGCAGCCCTGAAGCCTTGTCCTTCCCCCCAGCCCTCATCAACAGCCCCATCTAATCAGTCTCCAAGTCCTAACGATTTTATTTGCTAACGTCCTCTGCGAACTCCTCTCCCTCCTCCCTGTCACCTCTGCTCCTAGTTCCCAAGCACCATCCTTCCTCTTGTCCGGACAGCAAGTCCGCTCCCTGCCTCTGGTCCTCTCCTCTTCCAGCACTCTCCACATTTCAGCCTTAGTGGGCCTCCTAAATCCTGTACCTTCCTTGGCTTAAAACACTCCCAGGCCTTTGGGTGCTCTTCAGAATCCTCACTGTGGTTGAAGATCCTCCCGCCACCCAAGTTTGCTCAACCCCTTCTGCCTGATGCCTTCCCTTTTCTGTCACCATTCCCAGTCCTCCAGTTTTTTAAGGAGACCTTGGTCTCTCCTGCCATCTGCCAAATTGCATTTGGAATTTCCTCTACCTAGAACAGTATTCTCTAGACTCTAACTCTGGCTAACCCCTTGTCTCCCATGAGGGCTAAGCTAATATGTCCATTCTTGGGGAAAGCATTACTAAGGTACCCTACCCTGAATCCCCACAATGCCCTGGGCTTCCCTCATCATATTGTTCTCCTACCAAATTGTGACAACTTTGCCTTTCATGTTTACTGGGCCATCTGCAGTGCTAGCCATTTGGGAGGTGTTTGATACATATCTGTGGTGTCAATAAGGAAGCTGACATCAGGTTCCTCACTAGCTGATGACCATGGGAAGGTCACATAAGCTCCCTGAGTTTTAGTTTCCTCATTTAAAGGAGAGACCATAGGGACAGGGGGATTGAGAGGATTTGATGAAATAATGGATTTTTGGTCCCTGGTACATAGTTGGTGCTCAGCAAATGATTTAGGAAGGTAAATACTATGCTTGACTTGACGCTGTGATGTTTGAGATAATAAACGTCACTTGCCAGGGTGTATAAGTGAAATGCGCACTTTGATACAGGGACTTGGGGTGGAGCCCAGAGGAAAGAGAGTGTCATTTAGCTAAAAGCATCTTGATTTCCTTTTTTTTTAAAGATTTTATTACTTTATTGTTGTTCATTTACAGTTGTCTGCATTTCCCTCCCCCACACCCCCCACTTCAGCCTGACTTTCTGATGTCCTTTCAGACCGTGCCTAGCAGGCGTTTTGGGGAATGTAAACAACACGGTGACATATAATGGCCTCTAATTCCCTCACACAGTTTCTCCGGAACAATTCACCTTCTTTTCAAGCTCCAATGCCTGCATGGCCTGGATTAGTCCCGGTTTCTGGACTGAGGCGCTTTTTCCAAGAGTTTGGCAGTAATAAATTATTCCCAACTGCCATTCCTCCTTGACTTCTCCCCTCCTCCGGGATTACTGTTGTCACCCTGAAACAGCAGCATTAGCACCTAATAACTGGGCCCCGGGGACCTGTCATAAACATGTTCACCCACACCTGTCGGTGATTTAACTGGGTAGAGGAAAGCACTCAGCGAATTAACAGACTCACATGGGCCAATGAAGAAGGCAAGGCATGTTTTAGATTTTAATAGTGGGGAATGAATTAGGCATGTAATTGGGGTGGATATTAGGATATTAGCCCCTCAGAGAGCTATCACTTTGAAGACTCTTAGGTATGATCTGGTAAATCCATGCTTTGCTGCACTGACCTAAGTCGTACCTAGTTCCTACAATAGTACCTATTGTCTGTGAGAGTCTGGTCGTCAAGCTCATGGGGTCCCCACCCTACTTCAACACGCAAAGTTTGTGAACCCCCTTTTTTCTGTATACCCCAACTTGGGCACACATACTCATCTATAATAACA
Organism: Macrotus californicus; assembly: GCA_007922815.1. Classification (NCBI taxonomy): domain Eukaryota; kingdom Metazoa; phylum Chordata; class Mammalia; order Chiroptera; family Phyllostomidae; genus Macrotus; species Macrotus californicus. Next base: position 19,413 of record VMDR010007906.1, read on the forward strand.
GTCATTATCCTAAGAAAAGCAAGTAAATCGATGGTCAATGGTGGTGTCTGTGTTAGAGTCCCATCTCATACACCTGTTAAAATGTATTCCTAGATGGGCAATGCTTTAGATAGAGGCCGATTTCTCCCAAAGGCTCGAGGGTTTCCATTTGCCTGTTCATTTATTTTATTTCTCAGTCCATCATTTCCCTCCATTTTTTCCTGCAGTTAGACACAGATGTTCCGTTGCCATCTGGGTCCACAGCTGTAGGCACGGTTGATGGGGGTGGTGCGCTGGGCACTGAAAGAGAGGCTGTGATCACGTGCGTTGCATGTCTGCTGAACTCCCCACTCTGAGGAGGGAGACCTGTGCTCTGCGTTCTGGGCTGCAGCCATGCCACTAGCTTCAGCCAGGAAGCAGGAGGTAACTGCTCGAGGACCACCCCCGGTAGAAGGAGGTGGCTGAGCCCAGGTCTCTTCACACAATGGATCTTTGAATGCCCTAATCCAGGGACTTATGTCAATGAGCTGAGCAGTGATTGAGCCCTTTGTATATATTAGCCACTTAATCCTCCCAGCAACTTCGTGAGGAAGGTACCATCACTATCCCCCCTCCACATATGAGGACCTGAGGTTTCAAGGTGCATCAGCTGCTGGCCGGTGGAGAGGTCTGAGTTCAGGATGCAGTAACACCCAGGCCTTGACCCTGCTATTTGTCCATCCTTCTGGGTAAGCTGGAAAATGTGCACTTCAAAGGCCAGAATCTCCCAATGCTGATGCTGAACTTAGATCCTCGCATGGCTGGAATAACAGTTCAGAAGTCATATCTTATTTTAGGTGCCAGAAAACAACACGGACCAAGCCACCCCTCCAGGGAGGGTATAAACAACGGAGAAGTCAACAAATAACTCCTAGGTGGTGTTCAATGCTAGGAAAAAGTAGTTGTTTAAGGGGTAAGTGACTGACTATAAGGAGGTGGGAGGTCATTTTGGAGGCAGTGATCAGGAAGGCTTCTCTGAGGAGGTGACATTGAAGCAGAGACCTGACTGCACATGGGAGCGAAATGAGGTTACCTGAGGAGAAGACGTTTCCGGACAGGAACAGCTTTGGCATGTTCCATCAAAGCAAAGAGGCCAGTGTGGCTGGAGTGGAGGGAGTGAGAGGGACAGTAGAGAGGATGAGGTCACAGGTGATGGGCATGGCCCATACTGTGTAGAGCCTTATAGGCATGCTTATGGTATTACAATGTAATGCAAGCCCGAGGGAAAGTCCCTAGAGAGCTTGAACATAGGGATACTAATCTAATGTATGGCCTTCAAAGATCGAGGTCCTGTCTGGAGGGTGCATGAAGAAAGGCAGGAGGTAAGCATGGCGATCTGTTAGTGCATGGATCCAGGCAAGAGGCAGCCGTGGTAGGGATGTGGGCGGGAGGTGGTAAGACCTGGTTAAATTTGAAACATATTTTGAAGGGACTGCTGACCAGATTTACTGACAGATTGGCGGTGGGCTCTTAGAGAAACCTCTTCTTTATAGTGTATGACACATTTGTAACTTCATGCTTGTTAATATAATTCTTTCAAAAATACCTTGTCCCTCAGTGGGCTGCAGGACCAAGACCATGCCTGGTTTTCCTTGCCATGGCCTGCCTGCTGCCTAACACAGTGGCTAGCACACAGAAATGCATGGGTAAGTGAGCGTTCTGAAATCACCTTCTTTTACAGCTGAGGAAAGTGAATTGCTGGGAGTTCAAGTTAAAGGATTGGCCCAAGGCCTCTCAGCTCAAACTAGAACCCGTCTTCACACTCCTCACTCAGGCTACTTCCCACTGACCGCAGAACCCCGTCTGAACACTGTGCTCTTTCACTTGGGGCAAGGGGGGGTGTCTTGGCCATTCAAGGCTGGGCAGGTTCACGTGGGATTTGGGAAGAAGGAAGAAAATTCATGGAGCCGTCAGGATGTCTGACGTGCCTTTATTCCGGGGTGGGGCGATCCACGCACCCAGCTAGCTGCGGGAAGTCCCGACTCCCTGATATACTAAATGCACACAAAGCCGGCTGGGTGCCAAGATGTTATATAAAAGGTCATGATTCTGTTCATATGGCCCATACTCAAGGTTATGTGAACAGTGTTAAGTCACAGCTGCCCGGGCATCCAGGTGAGGGAGCCTGACAGACTTCATTTTCCCTACAGTGGGCTACCTAAATGTACTTTAAGTATTCCTAATGGGGGACTCGACTGTTTAGCCAGGCACCCTGGCAGCAAGCATGGTTCTACTCACCTAGCTGGGGCACCTTGAGACCATTACCTTTCTTCTTTGACATCCCTTTCTTCCCCTGTAGAATTGTTGATCTCATCTCATGATTGGTGCCGGCCTAAGCCATCTGACTTGGGTTCTGTTTTGAAAGGCACCACCTCTTTAGACAAGAGCAGCTGCTGTGTTGCATCTTCATATAAGAAGTTAGCCATTCAGAAATGCTCACTCCCCAGGGGCACTTGGAAAAAAGCAAACCAACCACACCCAGTTGAGGCAAGTTGTGATTAAGAGAGGAAAAAAAGAATAGAATGCAATCAAGTTCCCTGGTTCCCTCGGAAGGGGAAAGAGAGCCTGGAATGTAACTTTCTCAAGCAATGATCACATCCTTGGACCTCTGCCTTTGTAATTTAATTCCCAACTTATATAGGTGGATATTTCACCTAATGAACAGCTGGTAAAATTGGATCCTTGCTCTGCAGAGGGTGACCGGAGTGCTTCAACGTTTCTGTGATTGAATACTGTTTGACCCTGAAAGGGAAAAGAAGAAAAATCCAAACTAGCTGCTCATCATCCAGGACCATCTGGGCTGCACCCTCCCTGCTCTGGAATTGGTTCTGTTCTTTCCCATCAAGTGACTTCCAAGTAACTTTCTTTCCTCTTTCCATGGCCCCCTCTCAGAAGCGGCACCCAGCGTGCTTTACACCTTATGCCCTGAGACCTGGTGTTGGCCCTCCTGAAGTGTCCATCCAGTCTAGTGGGGGGACAGACATACATGAGATTGACACTCAAATGAAGGTTTAATCACAGATTGGAGATGAGCTATGAAGGAAAACAATAAGGGAAAAAGCACGAAGTAGATCCAATTAATGAGGACAGGAGAGGAACTCGGTGAGGAAGGAGCATGGCCACGATGACCTGAGCAGGGGTAGAGGGCAGGAAAGTGGCTGGAGGGGGCACAGGGCAGCACCCTCAAACTTTGATGGGCACACAGACCTCCTGAGGATGATGTTCCCTGCAGACAGATTGATTCACTAGGGCTGGGATTCTGCATTTCCAACAGGCTCCCAGTGGTGCTGAGCCAAGAACTGCACTTGCAGTAGCAAAGGTATAGGGCAAGGGATGGCACACCTTTCCTGGAGAGAGCCAGATAAACATTGTAGACTTCTGGGTCATACTGTGTCTGCCACAGCTACTCCACTGTGCCATAGATGAAAAAGCAGCCGTAGATAGCATGTGGTATGTGGGTGTGGCTGTGGTCCAAGAAAGCTGTTTAGCAAAAAGGAGAGTCACATTTGGCTCCTAGGTGGTGGTTTGCTGACCCCAGTGGTAGGATCAGGTGGTATCAGTTCTCAACCTTGACTGTACATTTGAATCACCTGGATTTCAAAAGAAAAAAAAATACCCACCAGGTTCCTACTCCAGATCAATGAAACCTGGATCTCTGGGGTTGGGGCTGAGGCATTGGGAGAATTGAAAAACTCCCCAGATGATGCCAAGATGCAGCCTGGGCTGGGAGCCACTGTGGGTCTTGATCTCAGTGAGAGTCCCGTATTCTCTTAGCCCTAGGAGACAGGTAAGGCAAAAATGACTCCGCCTTTCTTTAATTCTGTGACACCATCAGTTGGCCAATAGCTTTCAAGGAAGAGGGAAAAAATGGCAGGAAATGTACAAATCTCTAGTAACACCCATCCTGGTTTTATGAATGTTAAAATGGGGGAGATGTGAGCTTTCAATCCAGGAAGTGTGGTAGTTTCATACCTACTTTACAAATGAGTTAAAATGAGGCACAGATGTACTGTACAGATTGTATGATGACATACCGAGGAGACAGAAGAAAATACAGTGACTTAGCTCTCTAACCTGCCTTGGCCCCCAAATGTGCAAGCACTTCCTTCCCCTTTGGGCCTCTGCCAGTGCCTGCTAGTCTTCCTGCCTTGGACGCATGTCCTCCTAAGAGTCCCCTGTCTAATTCCGGCTCCTCCCTCTGATCTCAGTTTAGCCATCCACTTCTTCTGGGGTGTCTTCCCTGGCCCCACCCCCAGGGGAGGAACCCCTACTGGGAGCACTTGCTACCCTCAGGGAGGCTCTCCAGCAAAGCCTGACCTCTTGCTGTTTGCACAGACTAAGTCGTGAGGGCAGGGATCCTAACTGCTTGTCATCATTTTCTCTCTCTCACCTAGTGTGACACTCTGATTTATAATATATAAAAATTTTGGTCTTTGCCCAGGGTTCCTGGCTCACAGCCCCCCAAACCCCTGGAGTTTCCTAAGCAATGGCAGGATCTTTTGTTATCCTGTTTTGTCTTCTGTCCTCGGTTCCTGAGTTTCAGGACCACAAAGGTGAAATGGTGTCTTGTCATTCACAATGCGCCCCTATCCACTGCACCTGGGTTTATGTTAATGAGGTGACTTTTGAAAACAGGTCAGGATGGGGACTGGTTACTAGAGGAGCCAACTGTTAATAGAGGGTTGGACGTTCAGTCCCACCCCCTGATTTCCGGGGAGGGAAAAGGCTGGAGGTTACTCAGTCACCAATGGCCAGTGATTTAATCAATCACACCTATGTATTGAAGCCTGTATTAAAAACCCCCAAAGGCCTGCGTTTGGTGAGCTTCTGGGTTCTTGACCACCTGGAGACGCTGGGAGTGCGGCATGCTTGGAGACGGCATGGAAGCTCTGCGTCCTTCCCCCGCTCCTTTCCCCATCTCCTCCATTTGGCTGTTCCAGAGTTGTATCCTTTTATAGTAAATTAGTAACATAGTAAGTAAAACCTTTCTCTGAGTTCTGTCAGCCACTCTGGCAAACAAACGAACCCAAGGAGGGGGCTGTGAGAGCCTCTGATCTACCACCTCTAGGTTAGAAGCCCAGGTGACAACTTGGATTTGGAATTGGCATCTGAAGTGGGGGCAGAGCTGGGGTCTTGTGTGGCAGATCCCTCAGCCAGTGGGATCTGTAGTGTCAGAACTGAGTAGTGTCAAGTAGTCTCCAAGTAGTGTCAGAACTGAGTTGGACTGTAGGACACCCAGCTGGTGTTAGAGAATTTTTTGAAGGTGTGGACCCCCCCACCCCCTGCCACACACAAGTTGGAGAGGGTGGCCAGAGGCACTATACCTGGTGTGTAGCAACGGCTCAGGAATATTTGTGGGATGCATGCTCTTTGGCTTAGTCTTGCTTATTGTTACTTATAGCAGTGATTTAGAGCAAGGGTTCTTAAAGGGTGCCCCAGGCCTGTCCATTCGCATCACCTGGGAGGTTGTGAGAAACGCAAGTCTTGACCTCCAGCATTTGCTTCAACTAAGTCTCCTGGTGATTCTGCAGGAGGATCACAGGTCAGGGCATGGGCTCTGAGCTAAACTTGCTTGTTTCAAATCCAGGCTCTGCTCTCTAACAACCGTTTGGCTCTGGGAATTAACATTGCCTTTCTGTCTCTGTTCTTATCTGTAAAACGGAGATAATAAAAATAATAGCTACCCCAGTCGGATTAACAACACGGAGTTGTCAGCACAGCACCTGCTCACCATTGAGCTCTCAGAACAGGTGCACTTCTAGTAGTGCTAGGTGTGTAACTATGGGGGGACTCATTAACTCTTCCGGACTTTCTTTATCTTTAAAACAAGGATGAAATCTTGGCCTCACGTGGTTTTGAAGGTTACTTGTGTGTGATGGTTAATGTTAAGTGTTAGCTGGGCTAGGCGATGGTGCCCAGTTATTTGGTCAAACAGCAGCTAGATGTTGCTGTGAAGGGGCCTTTAAGAAGTGACTGACATCTAAATCAGTAGACTGTAAAGGAGATTACCCTTCTTTATGTGGGTGAGCCTCGTCTATCAGCTGACGACTCTGAGGGAAGACTGAGGTCCCCCAGTCTCCAAGAAGGACTGCCTTCAGGCAGAACTGCAACAACAACTCTGCCTGCAGAGCTTCTCACCTGCCCTGCAGAGCTGAGACTTGCCAGTGCCCATAACCACATGCGCCGGTTCCTCAAAACTCCTGCTCCACAGGTATACGTAGGTATAGACATAGATATACTATACGTAGAGATATAGCAGAGATATAGTATAGACCTCTATATGTAGTCTATATGTAGGTATAGTCTATACATATAGCCTATAGATGTATAGCAAAGGCTATAGATCTATCTATACATAAATATAGTTTATAAGCATACAAATATAGTCTATATATAACTCCTCCATATGTCTATATAGATACAGGTATAGATAGATCTATAGAGAAGTCCATATAGTGTATATATATGTGTGTGTGTATATATATATATATTTGTATATTTGTATATATGCATGTATATGTGTATGTATAGATACACACCCTGTTGGTTCTGTTTCTCATGAAAGCCCTAATACAATGTGTTAAAAATGTGCAGATCGCTATTTCTCAACCTATATAGTTTCCCAGCTATTGACGTTCCGAGCCAGATAATCCTTTCTTGTGGAGAGCCGTCCTGTGCATCCCAGGAGATTTAGCACGTCCCTCATCTCTACCCACTAGATGCCAGTAGCACTGAGCCCCTTCCCCAGCAGTAAAAACAAAAAATCTCTCCGGACATTGCCAGATATCCCCTGGGGACAAAACCTCCACTGAGAAATGTGAAAACACAGGAGCCATTTCTGCCTAGTTCACTGCCGGTAAACCAGTGCTGCCCTCCTACCCACGTGACCCACAACCTTCCCTTCCCCATCAAAACCAGCTCATCACTTTCTACAAGATCTGGTTCAAAACCCTCTGGTACCAATGCTGGTCCCAGTAGTCCTCTCTCCTCCTGCCCAGGTTCCTCGCGCCCTTTGCCAGTGGTCTTTCCACCGCCTCACATCATGTACATTCTTTGCCCACTCCCGCCGAACCCTCTGGGGGGCAGGGCAGCCCCAGTAAGACTAGAGCATTTTATCTGAGTCCACATTCCGCTGTGTACCAGCTTGCGACCTTGAGGTGGTTATTCATTCCTCCTGAACTTCTGTATTACCTGAAAAACGACACCAGTTGAGTTTACTTCACAGAGTGGTAGTGAAGTATAAGCACGTCTGAAGTGTAAATTTATAAGATTTTCCCCCCAAAGCAAAACCATGGCTTTTACTTCTTTTGTAAGAGGATAGTAAGCACAGTGCACTTTAGGATGAAGTATGACCTTGGAAAATGCCAAATGAATGAAATTGCGCATTATATTTTGCATTTTGTTCTATTTTCTTCCAATAGCTCTTAAAGTAATCTAGGCAGGGTCCTTTCTAAGTCCTTCTGAGATTAATATATAAATTACCTAATGGGGCAGTTGCCAAGGCAATAGAATTTGCTTAGTTATTAACTTCAAGTTCCTGGAAATGACGGCACTCATCAATAATTCTACCTACCTGCATTGTCTTTGCCTTTACTTCCTTAGGAGCAGCCATGCTGGAGACCAAGTATTTGTCCTTCAGAACTATCCTCTTCAAGAAAAATTATCTCTGAACCCCGCCTCTCCCTCTCCTGCCAAGGCATCAAGATGCCTTTCTCCTGATCTCCTGCAGCCTTGGGGGCTTCCCCAGGCATCATATCGCAGACTTCTCTACCCATTAGGCTGTGAGTTCATGAAGCTGAGGGCCATGTTTACGGGATTTTGTGTCCTCAGGGGCTGGTGCACCATTTGGCCAGAGCAGGTGACTCCACTCATGAGGATGACAATGACTCACTAGGGAGTCAGATACTGTGTATCTGACTACAGGATGTCTCTACTGCCATGTCATGCGGACCCCTCAAACACAGCATTTCAAACACAACTAAATCTGCATCTTCCTTACTCTATCAGTCATCTGATGTTGAAAAACAAACCATTCCAAAACAGTGTCCTAAAAATGGCCATTTATCTCTCTCATGGTTCTGTGGGTTGACTGGATTTTTCTGGATGGTGCTTGGTCAGGATCTCAGTCACCTGGTTGGTGGGATCTGGTGTCATCAGGAAGCTTTTGAAGTACATGTCTGGTACCTGGGCTTGGATGGCTGGGTCATCCAAAGGCTGGCCAGGCATCTCTCTCTGTTGGTCCACATAGCCCCTCCTTGGGGCTACCTCGGGCATCTTCGTAACATGGTGGCCCTAGAATAGCGGAACTTGTTACATGGCAATTAGCTCTTGCTTCTTATGCTCCACGAGCTCCATGAGCCTCATTGGAAACCACAAGGCTTCTAATGACATAATACTAAAGGTCCCACAACATGGCTTCTGCCACATTCGATTGATCAAGTCCTAAGGCCACCCTGGGTTCAAGGAAAGAGAGGTTAGATGCCCCTCACAGTGGAAGCAGTAGCAAAGAATTCATGGCCGTATTTAATCGGCCACATTTTCTAGCAAGTGCAGTTTCTTATTTCTAAAGAGAACATATTGGAATGATACAGAAATTAACTTACTCACTTTCGGGAAATTTAATTTCCTTACCAGGTTGGTTTTCCTACAACATGAACATTCTCTTTTCAAGAGTCTCTGTTGGTTCCTTTTATTTCCTGTGTGATATTGGCTAGCATTCTTTTTTCTTTCCTTATTCATGACTCCTTTGAAGTATATGGAAAACTACAAAGAACAATGTAATAAGTATCCCCTACCCAAATTTAACACTAACATCTTGCAATGTTTGTTTAGAAATAAATATTATAGGGAAGGTTGAAGTCCCCTGGACCCCCCTCTCTGGTCCTATTTTCTATTGTGCCTTCCCAGAGGGGACCACTGCCCTTAAATCGATTTGCGTTTTTCCCAGCTTTACTTTAATGTACATGTGCTTTAAACGACAGCATCTTGGTGTGTTTTAGTAGTTTTACATGGAAGATACTATACTTCTTTTGGATGTCTTCTCTGATCCTCTCACCCAGGAATGGGAGCCCTGCTGTGGGTAAGTCATATCAACCCACAGTGAGTTCTCTCAGTCTGTTTTGAGATTTACTGTATAGAATGCATGCTTTTTATGCCAAAATTTTTGAGGGAGAAATAAGGATGTGCATTATACGTGGGTATGATGATCCCGTGTGTAATGTGCACAAAATGTGGGTGCACATTATACACGGCAAAACACAGTATTCCCGGCAAAGCAGGTACAGTAAATCATTCATTTAATGCTTGAATAATATCCCCATCTATGAGTATGCACCAGATTTATTACTCCTTTTTCCTCTTCATGAACACTTAGGTGATTTGCAAGTTTTATAAATGTTCATAGAAGTCTTCTTGCACACACGTACCAGAGTTTCTCTAGGGCATTTACATTAAATTAAATTTCTGGGTCATCTTTAATTTTACTTGGTATTGCCAAATTGCTCTCCAAAGTAAGTATATCAAATTATGCTCCCACCAGCCATGTACATGAGCTCTAATTTTCCTACATCCTTGTCAGCCTTTGGCATTGTCAGTCTCCTTCAATTTGCCAGTCTAATAGGAGGGACGTGATATCTCATCATTGTTTTAGTGTGCATTTCCCTGTAACTGGTAAGGTTAAGGATCTGTTCACACGTCTGCTGACCACTCAGATTACCTCTGCTGTGAATTGCCTCTCTATATCCACTGTCTGTGTTTCTATTGGGTTTAATAACTTCTCATCGATTTGTAGAAGTACTTCCCATATTCCGGGTGCTATCTGTTATTGGTTAAAAATGTCTCACCTCCAGGCTAGTTGCTTGTTTCTTATTTATGATGGCTTGTCAACATCTAACGTTTTAATGTACTTACATTTATTCCTTTATGGTCTGTACTTTATTCTATCCTCCTTAAGAATATCTCTCAAAGTCACAATGATTTTGGTTTGCATTCTGTCATATTGCTATTGAAGAGTCTTTTGTTTTATCAGAGTTTAACCTTAATAAATATCTATGTTTTTCTTAAATAAGCTCTCTCATCTTCCATGCTATTGCTGCTGAATATTTTAGTTGCACTGTATCTTAAAACACCCCAAATTATTTTATTTTTCACAGTAGAATACTGTGATGGGGATGGGAGAAGTATGTAAGGTGAAATTATTTTCAATAGGGTGTTAACCAAAAGTCTAAGAAGACATGAGATGTAAACAGCTAAGCAGAGTGAGGAAGCAGACAATTCAAAGGCTCTGGGGTCGAGCAAGTTTGTTCTGTTCAAGGAAAAGCAAGGCGGCTGGAGCAGGAATAATTTGGAGAGGTGCAGAGAGGAAAGAGATGGGGTCAGAGGATTAAAGGAGCCAGACCACAGAGGGCCTTCATGGACATGGTAAGGAATTTTGAGTAGATGTGTCATATGATCTCATTTTTTAGTTTAAAATACGTGAGAAAAATCTATAGTTGGGAAAGAGAGGGAAGCAGGGAGTCCAATTAATTAGTAGGCTTTTGCTAAAATTCAGGTGAGATGATGGTGTCTTAGATTAGGATGAAGATAAAAAATGTGTTGAGAAATGGCTGGATCTGAAACCAACTTTTAAAAATAAAACCAACAGTCTTTGCTTATGGGTGTGAAAAGAAAGAGAGGAAGTAGTGATGAAGCCTATGTTTCTAGCCTGGGCAACTTCATAGTAGTGGTAGCTGAGCGGTAGCCATTTCCTGAGATGGTAGCTGTAATTAGCTGTGCACAATTTAACAGCTGGTTGTAGACTTACACTTAATATGCAAAACACAGAGTTTATTATTGAAATGTTATACTATTTATTTGTACTACAATGGTAAACTTACTTTTGCCCACTCCTGTGTTTGTTACAGCTCAATAATTAGATGGCGGGTGGATGTCTCTCAACACAGGTCAACATAGTTGGGCACACTATATTCACATTTGATTGGTTAGTTGATTCCACTTCTATCAATTAATAACCATGTGACTTTTGGCAAGCTGCTTACCTCTCTGACTCAGTCTCATCTGTAAAATGAGTCTGGAAGTTATTCATACTCACTGGGTTGTTGAGAGAATTATGTAGTCCTTAGAACAATGCCTGGCACATGTGCGCAGTAAGTACTGGCTGTTCTTACTCATTTCGGGCACTCCCCCAACCATAGCCAGTCAAACCAGCATCTTATGAGGAACGCTCTACTTTGTTTGCTCAATGTAAAGTCAGAATATTTTTCAAAGCTGATAGAGAAAATCCATGCCAACTTCAGAATGTCACTCTCTGTGTCTGAATCTCTTCGGTCACTTCTTGCTTTTCTAAGCCTGAAACTTAGGAGACCAACAATTAATAGATATCTGTTAAATGTCTACTTTGGGCTTACCTGCCAGGATATTAAAGAGGACTGGTTAGATCTAATTCCTATTTCCTGCTATCCTAAGCCATGCATGCTTTTGATTTAGCTGTAATGAATAAATATTTTATCAGTAACCCAACATATTTTATTACATCTCTGGTCCTTCTGGGTATGGCTGGACACATCTCAGACTTACTGATGTCATTGTTGGCTTTGTAAATTGTGTCAGTATGGCTGCCTTTTTGTATTGTAGCTGTAGCCAAATAGAGAAAAACAGCATCTTGAAGGTCAGGAGCCTCTATTCAGACTTAGTGGGATCAGCTGTAAACAGAAATTCACAGCAGTTGATACTCATTCATTGAAAAGGAAGACAATTTAAAGAATAATTTTCAGTAAAATATAATTACAAATATAGATTATCCATTACATTCTAGCGCATTAGATAGATCTCCTTCATCCTCAGAGAACTGGATAGCATGCAAGGCTTTGCCTCAAGTAAAAGCAATGAACTCAGAACTTAGGGCCAGCTGGGACCTGGGGAAATGCTCAGTCCTGCTAAGCCTCAAATATTTCCTTTTGTAAAATGGGAATAGCAATTCCTACTTACCTCACTGGGGTGTTAACCCAGATTCGGGGAGATGATGGCTATGGAGGGACTTATGGAAAGGTGCAAAATGTTATGCCTAAGCAAAATGTTATACCTCGCTTCCCTGTTTCTCATCCCATTAATACAAAACTTACCACAGAGGACTCTCAGGGGGACAGATGTCTCCCTGTAACTGTCCCATATCTGTCCTCAAGCTGCCACTGGGCTCTTGGCTTAATTGCCTGATTTTTTTCCCCTTTTCTCAACTGTATTTAGTTAATCAAAAGTTTAAGGCTTGGAAATATGTCGGGGAAAGGCTTTAGGAGAGGACATAATCATAGTTCCTTTCCAGGGTATTTGCCAGTGCCTTTTCTAGATTGGCCTCCTCACAAGCTGTCCCCGTGTAAAGATGGTCATAAACAAGAACAAAAATAACATCTGTTTACTATCAACTGCAAAGCAGATGCTGTGCCACCTCCTTTACATGTATCAGTTCATGTGACCCCCAGAACACTCCTTGAAGTGGGTGTGGTTACTGACATCACTCTATAGCTGAGAGACAGTTTCAAAGAGATTTAATTACTCACCTTGGTCATTCAGTTAGTGGGCCACACAGCCAGGATTTAATCAGGCCTGACGCCAGAACCGATGATTTAACCACTAGGCTATACAATCTATTGCTGGGTTAGAGTGTGATTGGGGTATGACTTTACTGTTGGAGATTGCCAAGTCATTTTCAGAGGAGTGAGTCCCCCTGAGCCTCAGAAATTTATTTGACTCTTCCTATGTCCAGATCACAATCCTCCCCCTTTCCCCACTATTTCATGCTGTCCTACCAACACAGTTGTTGGGCTTGCTGCTATAGCAAATGTATACTGGAAACCCAAAAATGTATACTGGGAAAAGCAGTAGTAAGTTCCATTGTTACTAACTTAACAGAAGTAGGTGGATAAGCACATGGGGCAGCCCATCTCCTCACCATCATTCAGGTCCCTAGGTTGAGAGTAACTCTGCCATCTTCAACATTTGGCTCTTGAAGTTGTGTCCACTCCAGCCACGTGGAGGGGGGAAGAGATGGAGGACCACCCTGTGGGAAGTGTGAGGCCAGACCTGGAAGTGGGTAACATCATTTCTGTGCACGTCCCACTGTCTGGAACTCATTTAACCATTGTAAGTGCATCTGGGCATCTGGGACATGTAGTCCCCAGCCAGTAGCCATAGCTCAGTGACAACTCTGAAGTGTGGAGGAGGCAGCACCAATTTTTGTGAGCAGTTAGAGGTGTCTGGTACTCGAATCATGATGGAGCCAGGTGATTGGTGAAATTTTACTTGAGTACCCTTCACTGGGTCCTGCAGGATGCCAGGGGGAGTTTTGAACTTAGGGAAAGTTCTTGACTAAAACATGTCCTTGCTTCCCTGTCTCCCATCCAATTAATACAAAACTTATCACAGAGGAGTGTCAGAAGACAAATTTCTTCCTGTGACTGTTCCATACCTGCCCTCAACGTGTCACTTAATTAGCTGATTTTTTTCCCTCTAATTATATTTAATCAATCAAAAACTTTTCTTCTATACATCTATTGGATCTCAGGTACACAGAATGAATTAGATTCATCCTAACCCTTTCTTCATTACACACTCTCATCCATGGGTCCTTGCAAGACTTTCCTAAATATTAGTTTTCTTACTTATTAATAATAAACCTACCAAACTACTCATATGAAAATTGGAAGATTAATAACGTATCTATAATATGTTCCCTCCCAATGCCATACCTCCACCTCCCACATCCCATCCTGGATCTTGTTAATTATTCCTTTGCCTTTTAAAAAAATAGACTTTATTTGTTAAAGAAGTTTTATGCTCACAGCAAAAGTGAGTAGAAGATACAGGGCTTCCCCGTATGCCTGCTGCCCCTGCCCCTGCCCAGCCTCCCCCCGTTGTCAGCATCTTCCAGGACAGTGGTACACTTGTTGCAATTGATGGACCTCCTTTGACACATCATTACCAACCAAAGTCCATAGTTTGCATTCGGGTTCGCTCTTGGCGTTGTACATTCAGTGGGTTTGGATAAATCTATAATGACATGTAGCCACCATCACAGTAACCATTACAGAATGCCATTACAGTATCATACACAGCAATTGTGCTGCCTTAGAAATGGTCTGTGCTCTGTCATCCATCCCTCCTTCTCCCCAACCCTGGCAACCACGGATCTCTTTACTGCGCCCATAGTTTTGCCTTTTCAGAATGTTCAGAATCGTATAGTCTGCAGCCTTTTCGGATGGCATCATTTACTTAGTAATAGGCATCTAAGTCTCCTCCATGTCTTCCCATGGTTTGGTAGCTCATTGTTACTGCTGAATATATTCTGTCGTCTGGACGCCCCGCTGTTTATTCATTCACCAGCTACAGGACAACTTGGTTGCTTCCAGGTTTTGACAATTACGAAGAAAGCTGCTGTAATAAACCTATTTGCAGGTTTTTGCATGGAAATAAGCTTTCAACTTTTTTGGATCGGTACCCAGGAGCACAGTTGCTGGATCATTTGGTACAGTGTGTTTAATTTTGTCAGAAACTGCCAAGCTGTCTTCCAACGGGGCTGTGCCATGTTGCCTTCCCACCAGCAGTTTGTGAGAGCTTTTGCTGCTCCGCATCCTCTCCACCATTTATTTGCCGGTGTTAGTGTTTTGGACTTTGGCCATTCTAATGTATGTGTAGTGGTATCTACTTGTTTTCATGTGCAGTTCCCTGATGACATGCGATGTGGAATATGTCTTCACATGGTTATTTGTCTGATGTAAGTCTTTAGGGTGCCTGCTAAGGTCTTTGGCCTACTTTTAAACCAGGCAGTTGTTTTTCTTAGTGTTGAGTTTTGACATTTTCTTTATATATCAGAAGTTTTTGATTTTAATGAAGTGCAGTTTCTCCAAAATTTCTTTCATGGATTGTGTCTTTGCTGTTATACCTAAAAAAAAGTCATAGCCAAAGTCAAGTTCATCTAGATTTTATTCTATGTTGTCTTCTAGTGTTTTATAGTTTTGCATGTTATATTCAGGTTTGGGATTCATTTTGAATTGCTTTTTGTGCAGGGTGTCAAGTCTATGTTTAGATTTTGTTTTTGGCATGTGAATGTTCGGTTGTTCCAGCACCACTTGTTTAAAAAGATTGTCTTTTTTCCACTGTACTGCTTTTGCTCCTTTGCTAATTATTTCCAACCCTCACCCCAGCCTCTGGCAACCGCCAATCTGTTCTCTGTATCTATAAGCCTGAGTTTTTTTGTTTTTTTTTTAGATTCCAAATATCAGAGAGATCATATGGTACTTGTCTCTGTCTGACTTATTTCACTTAGCATAATGCCTTCAAACTCCATCCATACGGTTGCAAATGGTAGGATGTCCTCAGGTTTTGGGGTTTTTTTTATGGCAGAACAATATTCCATTGTATCTATACACCACACTTTTTTATTCACTCGCCTATTGATGGACATTTCGGTTGTGTCCATATCTTGGCTGTTGTAAATAACACAGTAAACATGACGGTGCATGCATCTTTTCAAGGTAGTGTTTTTGTTTTCTTCGCATGGAAATGCTGTATGATCCAGAAAGAGAATTGCTGGACCATGCGGTATTTCTGTTTTTAATTTTTCAGGAACCTCCATAGTGGCTGCACCAGTTCACATTCCCACCAACTGCTCCACAGTTTCACAGCACTTATTTCTTGTCTCTTGACAATAGCCATTCTGACAGGTGTGAGGTGACAACTCATTATGTTTTTGATTTGCATTTCTCTGATGATTAATGATGTTGAGCATCATTTATGGACCTGTTGGCAATTGGTATTATTATCTTGCTGTTGAGTTATATGAATTCTTTATATACTTTGGATATTAACCCCTTATCAGATATGTGACTTGCAAATATTTTTTTTTAATTTTAAAGATATTTATTCATTTTTAGAGAGGGGGAGAGAGAAAGAAAGGGAGAGAAACATCAGTGTGTGGTTGCCTTTTGCATGTCCCCCACTTGGGACCTGGCCCACAACCCAGGCACGTGCCCTGACTGGGAATTGAACCAGCAACCCTTTGGTTCTCAGGCTGGCACTCAATCCACTGCGCCGCTCTAGCCAGGGCTGATTTGCAAATATTTTCTCCGATTCAGGAGGTTGCCTTTTTATTTTGTTGATGGTTTTCTTTGCTGTACAGAAGCTTTTTAGTTTGTTGTAGTCCCACCTGTTTATTTTTGCTTTTGTTGTTGTTGTTTTTGGTGTTGGGTTCAGAAAACCATTGCCAAGACCTGTGTGTACTTCTAGGAATTTGATGGTTTCAGGTCTTATGTTCAAGTCTTTAATCCATTTTGAGTTGATTTTTGTGTGCAGTATAAGATGGTGATCCAGTTCCATTCTTTGGCATGTGATTGTCTGGTTTTCCCAAGACCATTTATTAAAAGGATTGTCCCTTTACCATAGTATATTCTTGGCTCCTTTGTTATAAATTAATTGACTGTGTATCCGTGGGTTTATTTCTGGGCTTTTTATTCTGTGCCATTGATCTATATGTCTGTTTTTATGCCAGTATGATAACTGTTTTAACTATAATACCTCTGTAATAGTTTGAAATCAGGGAGCATGACACCTCCAGCTTTGTTCTTTTTCTCAAGATTGCTTTGATTGTTGGGCCTTTTGTCATTCCAAAAAATTTCCAGAATCATTTGTTCTGTTTCTGTCATAATGCCATTGGGGTTTTGATGGGGACTGCATGGACACCACATACTTTTTGTCTTACTGCAATAGCTAGGGCTGAGGTTTCAGACTCATTTTTACCAGGTGCCACATCAGCCTCGCGGTTGCCTTCAGAGGGCCGAATGTAATTTCAACTCCTTAACAGTTAAGGAGTAGTTACATTTGTACAGTCCTCAAATTATTTTGGCCCTTTGAAGGCAACCGTGAGGCTGATGTGGCCCCCGGTGAAAATGAGTCTGACACCCCTGAGCTGGGGCTCTCAGTGTGACGCTGAAAGACAGCAGTGAGAGGGGACACCCTTGCTTTGTTCCTCATCTTAGGGGGAGGACTTCGAGTTTCCCATCATAAAGTATAATGTTAGCTGTAGGTTTTTGTAAGTAGTCTTTATCAAGTCAAAGAAGTATCCCTCTGTTTTTAGTTTACTAAGAGCTTTTATCATGAATAGGTGTTAAGTTTTGTCAAACAGTTTTTCTGTATTTATTGATATGATCATGTGATTTTTCTTTTTTAGCCCATTGATGTGATGGATTACATTAAATGGTCTTCCAGGGCTGTACTAGCCTTGCATACTTGGAATAAATCTCACTGGGTCATGGTGTATAATTCTTTTTATACATTGTTAGTCTGGATTTGTTACTATTTTATTGAGGATTTTTGCATCTATGAGTGCTACTGCTTTGTAGTTTTCTTATAATGTATTTATGAGATTTTGGTGTTGGGGGAATGGCAGCCTCATAAAATGAGTTAGAAATTATTCTTTTTTGCTTCTCTGTTCTTAAAGAAACTATAGAGCATTGGTATTATTCCTTCCTTAAATGTTTGGTTGAATTCCCCAGGGAACCCATCTGGTCCTGGCGTTTTGTATTTGGGAAGGTAATTAATTGTTGATTGAATTTCTTCATTAAATATAGGCCTTTTAAGTTTGTCTATTTCTTTTTGTGAGTTTGACAGATTGTGCTGTTCAAGGAATCGGCCCATTTCATCCAGGTTATGAAATTCGAGGGTGTAGTGTGGTTCATAGTGCTCTCTGATTACCCTTTTAACATCTGTGGGGTCCACGGCGATGTCCACTCTTTCATGTCCGTTGTTGGAAATTTGTGTCCTCTGGTTTTTCCTTAGTTAGCCTGGGTAGAGGATTATCAATTTTATTGATCTCAAAGAACCAGCTTTTGTTTTTGTTGACTCTCAGAATTGATTTCCTGTTTTTAATTTTATTGATTTCTGCTCTATTTTTATTTCTTTTGCTTACTTTGGATTTAATTTACTCTTTTTTTTTCCTGATGTATACATTCAATGCTATAAATTTACCTCTAAACCTTGCTGTTGCATCCCACAAATTTTGATAAGTTATGTGTTTATTTTCATTTAGTTCTAATTTTTATTTTCAGTTTCTCCCGATGTTTCTTCTTTGACCATATATTGTTTAGTAGTGTCCTGGTTAATCTTCAACATTTGGGGGATATTACTGTTATCTTTCTGTTATTGGTTTCTAGTTCAATTCCACTGTGGTTTGAGAGCAGACATTGTATGATTTCTATTCTTTTAAATTTAAGGTGTGTTTTATGGTTGAAAATGTGGGCTGTCTTGGTGAATGATTCATGTGAACTTGAGAAGAAGGTGTGGTCTGCTGTTGTTGAGTGAAGCAGTCTATAGATGCCCATCGTACCCAGTTGATTGAAAGTAGTGTTGAATTCAGCTATACCCTTATTGATTTTCTGCCTGCTGGGTCTGTCTGTTTTTGATAGAGGAAGGTTGAATTCTCCAGTTCTAATAGTAGATTTGTCTGTTTCTCCTTGCATTTCTCTCAGTTATTCCCTTGTGTATTTTGAAGCTCTGTTGATAGGTACATACATGTTAAAGATTGTTATGTTTTCTCAGAGAATCAGCCCCTTCATCATTATGTAATGCCCCTCTTTATTCCTGATAACTCTCCTTGCTGTGAAGTCTGCTCTTTCTGAAATTAATACAGCTACTCCTGCTTTCTTATCATTAGTGTTCTTATCATGGCATATTTTTCTATGTCAATTTACTTTTAATCTACATGTGTCTCTATTTCAAGTGGGTTTCTTGTAGACAACACAGAGTTCAGTCTTGTTTTTTGATCCACCCTGATAGTCTCTGTCTTTGAACACATTGCATACCACGTAGAAATCTCTAAGACATATGCCAGGGACCACACGTTTTTGGGCAAACTGCACATTATTTAAATCATCATAACTACAGATCGTCTCCGGAATCGTCAAAACAGTCATCTGCATCTTCAATCTCACTAGGAATATCTGATAAATTATCGTTAAATACTTCCAGAAGTGTATCAGTTTCATTAGTTTCCTTCCTTTTTCTGAGAGGGAGCATTTCTAAAAGCGCCAGGAACTTGAAGACAAAGACTATTCGAATGACCAAAATACAATGTAACTGCAATGCTTTATGGGTTCGTGCAATTATATAGTTT
>VMDR010007907.1:0-38570 GCA_007922815.1 Macrotus californicus
GCCCATCAGCACTGGCTGCAAAGGCACCTAAACAACGTATTGGGTGCCAGGTTTTCCCAGGTGGCGTCAGCATCTGGCTGATGCTCAGGTAGGATCAACAACTGTTGGTGAGTTAATAAATTTCTGCCGACTGAAAAATGCCCTAAATTGCACATGAACACAAGGAGACATGGTCAAGAATGTTCATGGCAGAACTGTTTGTAACAGAAAAAAGTGGAAATATTCGAATCCCATTGGTAGGAGAAAGGATAAACTGTGGGCTGGATTCATACAAGGGAAACTATTCCACACTTAAAGTGAAAGGACAGCCAATACCAACAAGGTAATATATCAACACTATAAAGTTGGGGCGGGGAGTGGTGAAAAATGACTGATATACTATGATGTCCCTTATGTACTTTACGTAAATTTTAAACACAAACACACATGTGTAGTAAAAACAAAAAACAGCCCTAGCTGGTGTAGCTCAGTGGATTGAGCATGGGCCTGCAACTAACGGGTCACTGGTTCCATTCCCAGTCAGGGCAGATGCCTGGGCGGCAGGCCAGGTCCCCAGTAGGGGACACGTGAGAGGCAACCACACATTAATGTTTCTCTCCCTCTCATTCTCCCTCCCTTCCCCTCTCTCTAAAAATAAATAAAATCTTTTTTAAAATAAAAATAAAAACAACCAGAAAAGTGCTCAGGAATAAAAGCCGCCAAATTCAGAAGGGATGGGACTTCAGCCCAATAGTGAATATTTTCTTTCTTCCAAGAACTTAACATCTAAGTAGAGAGTACAAAAAGGATGTTTAAAATACTCAATTTTAACCCTTTAAAATCATCATAGAATTCTACTTAAACTAGAGAAGAGAGATGAAATAGTGCAAAGAGCCCTCGACTTAGCATCGGAAGAACTGGCGTTAGGCCCGCTCTGCCCCTGACCAACCACACAACCTTGTATAATCATCAGCTTCTCCAAGGTCCTATTTCCTCATCTGCAAAATAAAGGTAATGATTTTGTCTGGGCCAACTCGCAGACTTTCAGGTTCCCAGAAAAGCAACCCAAATTTTTCTTCTGTACATTGAAAACACTGGATTACAAGAAGTAATATTTGTGGAGAAATACCTGCAAGACTGAATCCACCCACTCCTGGATGTTGTCTTTGGATCCTGTGCAGCCGTCAGGGCACTGTGAACCTGAACTGCACTGTTTATCCCCTCAGGAAACTGCTTTTATTACAAGGCATGCTGGTATGATCCCATAAGCCTTACCGAGCAAGTTGTTCTAGGAAACAGTCTCCAGTGTGCTTCTTCCATGAGAGTTCAGGAATACAGTCCATAAGCCACACAGTGTTCTTTCATGAGAACATGCTGTGGAAAACTCTCTCAGCCTCAGTACCAAGAAAAACTGTGATCCCGAGCATTTATTCTTTTAATCTAATGACCATGTTATTTTTATAAACAAAGTTTCCTTCTCTCTCCTTTTTTTTTTTTTTTGCTGGAATAGCCCAGCTCTAGCAACTATAAATGACTTGAGGGAAAATAAGTTGCTTTCCTATTGGCTTTATCTATCTACCGTTACTTTTTCTCCACTGTAATATCCCCACCTACTTTTTTATTATATTGAATTTCATGTTTCTCTATAAACACATCAAACATTCTCTGGAGTAAGGGAAGAGGCAGATAAGTGAGTTAAATTAACTCAGACTTTCTGTATGGCCAAAATAACAGGTAGCATGCTGAAAATAATGAAGTACATATGTAAAAATTTACTACTGGAAAATGAAAGTTGATATACTTTCAGTAAATGACATTTATAAAGATTTCTCAATGCCAAGTCACCTGAAGACATCTAGATTCCAGTTCTAAGCTCTAGAAAGAAACCTAATTTTTAGACAACATGCGGGAAGCACACTTAAAACTTTGCAAGCTACTTTATCTCTTCTGCCAGTTTCTGTTTGCCTGCCCCTCCTCTTGTACTAAGTGCATGCCACCTGTAGCCTCATTCCCATGGAGACCTGGAATCCATGGGGTCTTGCCTAGAAGCAATGGGTTAACAATGCCTCTCGTGGGGTGTGGAATAGCAAGAGGGAGAGTGAGAAGGTACTGAAGGGCATAATAAATTGCCTTATCATTATTCATAAGAAAATTGCCTTATCATTATTCATAAGAATTCCTAAGAATTCTTTGCACTCAAGAATATATATTTTAATGATACATACAACTCATGAATATATTCTGACTGTGCCTCTCCCTGATGTCCTCCCCACCCCCTGCCCTTCCACCTCCTCTCTCTTGTTGATTAGCAGTCCAGGCTCTGCAGGGTGTTTTTCTAGCTCTCTGCCCCAGCCCCCTCCCATTACAGCAGGGCAAATACAAGTCGAATATTTCCTAAAATGCCAGCTCACTACAATGAAAAGAAGCCACCTTAAACACCACACACATCTTCAAAAAGCTGTTAAAATCATTGTACCTTACATGAATTGCTTAAACTTTCCAAATAATGAATAGAAATAAGTAATTAGGTAAGCTTGCCATTCAGTAAATTGGCTTTAGCAGAACTGACCTTCTTCCCCAGAGAAGTTATCTCTGGTCCCCGCTCAGGGAATAACCTCAGCCCTGCACTCCAGTCAAGCTGGCTGGAGCCCTGACTCCCATCGCCCAGTTCCTGTTTGCTCCTTCCCAGCATTTCACACTGAAATATACTGTAAACATCCTGGCATCAATTTAGAGGTTGTAGCTCCTGAATGCCAACTTGAAATACCAGCTAACATGGAGAAACCCATTCCTTAGACGCTCCATCAATAAGCCCACCTTTCCCTTTGGAGCAGATGCCTTGGCCCTGGGTCCTCTTCAGATTCTAGGCAGTGAGCTCTACGTCTGTTTGCTGTTGTATCCTTATGAACTAGCACACTGCATGGCACAAAGTAAGTATATAATAAATGTGTGAGAGAAGATTAAATGTGAACAGATGAAAAAATTAGCAATGCTGTTGAGGCAGCTCCCTAATTTTTTTTCTTTTTTTTTAGAATTTAGTGCTAGAAAATACTTCATTTCTTTGGAAAAACAAATTGGGTTTCTGTTGTTGTTGTTGTTTTCCTTTCTGAAAATAAGAACCACATAATTAATTTTTGTTTTTCACTTTGGCTATGCAGAAACACAGAGCTAACTTTGAGGTCAAATTGTAGCAGTTATGTAGGTCCTCATTATGTTTGTTTTTCCCTGGCTTTTGTCTTGTTTTTAAGTTTTTACTTTTTATTGCCATATAATACCTGATCGTATCCATATTTGTTGTGGTCATCTTAAAAATCTTTTGTGAATAAAGTAGGAAATAAGCAAATCAAAGAACCTAAATGAATAAATAAGCAAACCAAAATTCAGAAAGTACACTTTACAAAGACATTTTTATATACACACAAATAAAAATAATTTTGAAATTCAGGACTTCTCAAGTCACCAATTTTTTTTGAAAGGATAGTTACAATTTCCTTCTTAGGTATCTCCACTTGAATTGTTCCCTTTTCTTCCACTGTTGACAAGAATTTTTTTTCCCTCACAAATGGCCAAACTTCTTGGCTACAGGACACTGAATTGTGCTCAAATTGTCTTCCTACATGTATTTAAGATAAAAGTTTCTGTTTCTATTTGTAATGACTTTTTTCCTTGGGTTTTCAGGGTTTCAGAGAAACTTTGGTCCCAAACAATTCTGGGGGGAAAAGGAGGGTTGAGGGAATGGAGAAATTGTTAAATTTGCAAAGCTGAACTACTGAGCTGCAGTCAAAACAGTTGCATGTACACCAGCAAAATTCTTAGGACAGAAATGACTGAAATGTTCGGGAAATATTTGTAAAATCTCACTGTGATTATAAGTATTTTTGCCAAGTGTTTTAAGTAACATTAACTGTACAAGCATTTTTACACATTTCTGTTGGGTAGCATTTCCCCACTGATGAAGGATTAGTTGTTACAATTCCAAACACGGGTCTCTCCAAGATATTTAAAAGAAATATTTCTATATTTGAAATGTCTGCCAACAAATACAACAGCCAAAATATGTTGGCTGTTAAAATGAGAAGTGTGTTTCTGAAACGTACTATTTCTTTAGAATAATACTTGTCCGTTTCAGTGGCAGCTGCAGAAATGCTTTCACACTCAAATTAATTTACTATTAAAAATGGGCAAAGGAAGAGTGATTTGCTTTTTCTTTTTGGCCCGAACTACTATAATTGACCCAAATTACACACGCCTTTATCAACAGATGCACCAGCTGCTGCTTGGCCAGGTACCCAGTCTTTGTCTTTAACGGTGTTCACTTAGAGATGAAATTAGCAAAGGTATCCTTTTTCGGGTAAGGGTCCGTTTTGTCTTATGACGACCACATGCCACTACAGTGCTCAATCACATGTATACGATTGCTAAGTTTCTTAATTTAGAAGCTGTCTGACCCAATTTTATTCTAATACTCAGCCTCAAGATAAATATAAAAACAGGAACCAAATTTGAGGAGAGAACCCTGGATGAGACTGGATTCATTCATTCACTTAACAAATACTGGTTGAGTGCTTAATGCTTGCCAGGCAATGTAGCAGGCACTGGGGATACAACGATGAGTAAGAAGGAAAGGTTTCCCAGAGACAGAAAGAAACAGGGTGCTTGAGAAGCTTAAATAACAACAATAACTAATGACCTGGGGGAATCCGAAAAAGCAAAAAGCTTGTCATAACAGGCATAAATGGAAAAGGAGCAGTTTTTAACTTCCAACTCTCAAAGTCTTCCTGCTAAAGCAGATAGAATCTAGCAAATGTAAACTGGCGGATAAGAAGGCTGGCCAGTGCAAGTAAATCCTGTCAAATCATAAACCATGAATAAGTGCAAAAATTAGTTTGTCCCTCCAACCTGCCACCACAACAGAGCCAAGGGTTAGGAAATGGGTCCAGGTAATTTTAGAGGGTGAAAAAATCCTTTAAATCAAAATTGCTCATTCTGTAAATATAAAAGGCCGAACTATAGTCCAAATTTATTTTCTAAAAAATGGAATATACATTGTATTTACTTTTAAGAAGATTTGTACTATAGAGTAATATTAAAGTAATTTTTAATGTTACAGAGAATTTAAAAATTGAATAAAAGCTACCCAAAGCCCCACCATCCAAATACCATCATTTCTAACACTAGGGTGAGTTTTTAGAATAGTTCTATCTCTAACATAGGTATTTTTATTTTGTTTGCTCAGAATTATACCACAAATAATTTTTATTCTGCTAAATATTAAACATCAGCATCTTCATGTCATTAGTCTGCAAAAACAACATTTGAATATCTGTACTGTAGCTTGATGGTCATAAAAATTTGAATTGGTCTCTCTTAAAATTGTAAAAAATTAGCCCTGGCTGGCGTAGCTCAGTGGATTGGGCGTGGGCTGCAAACCAAAGGGTCACCAGTTCTATTCCCAGTCAGGACACATGCCTGGGTTGTGGGCCAGGTCCCCAGTGGGGGCCACGTGAGAGGCAATCACACATGGATATTTCTCTCTTTCTCCCTCACTTCCCCTCTCTAAAAATAAATACACAAAATCTTCTTAAAAATTGCAAAAATAAGATAAAACAGAAAGAAAGGTGTCCTGCTATTGTGTAGCCTTCATTTGTCTACTATTAGTAATTTACCCAAAGATCATCAGTGTACACCTTGTGTGCCTCAGGCACTATGCAGGGTGGTCAGCAAGATAGTCAATCCTTGGAATAATGGTCTCCAAAACAAGAAGACATTCCCTCACTTTATTTGATTCCTGGTCATCGTTACCACGCGCTTCAGCTCTGTTCTGTGTAGATTAAATCAAATGATTGAGTTATACTATGAGAGTAATTTCTAGTAGGGCAGGAATGGTCAATGGGCAGCAGTAACGAAAACCCGGACTCATCTGAGCTGGTACATAACGGAATCTGGCCCCAAGAGCCCTGCCCACGGGGAGAGAAGCAAGGGCCAGCACATGCCAGCTGCGCCCTGGCTTCCCAGCACTGGCAGTGCTTTCCACGCAGGCCTGGGTTCCCCAACTGCACTAAGTCTAGTGTGGGGAGCAGAACGGTCATGTGAGGAGGCAATGCCATGTCACAGAATTACTCCTGGACTACTGGTTTAACGGACCTGAGTTCTAATCCTGGTTCTGACCCAAGCATAGAGAATGTATTTGACATATCTGAACCCTAAATTTTCTCATCCATTACATAAGGATGGAGCCAGGCATTCTCTAAGGATCCTTCCAGTTAAATAAATCTGATTTTATGATGCTATTAAGAGCAGGGCTCACAGTCCCCAAAAGTACCAAATCCAACCATCTTACCATTTTCTATGCATTATTTCAGAGACCAGGAAAGAAGAAAAAACAGCCCCTGGCTGCTCTAGAAGTTACGTATCTTCCAGGTCGGTTACTGAGCTATTCTGAGTTGTGATCAATCTCTAGTCTGACTGGCAGCGTCAATAGGCCAGAGTGGTGGCCAGGAGGAGCCTCTGGGTCCTCCTGAAGGACAATAGCTGTGTGCTCTTCCATGACCACAAGTAACACCTCCCCCATGGACCCACAGAGAGCATCTATCTGACCAGACCAAATCTGCCTTCTAACGGAAAAGTTCAAAGTATTGCCTTATGTGACTGTAGGTCACACTCTCGTCATACGACATTCTCTGACGATATGGAAACTAAAGGACAAAATATCGTTATTATTCAAAACTTATTTTCATTTCTTTCTCAAAATGATAATTACTTCCCTGCTGTTAGGGTTTTCTTTATAAATTCTTTAATAATGAGAGAATAGTCCATACCATCTAAAAAACACAAAATTAATAAGACTACCTCAATAAGTACAAAATATTTTGTCAAACAATTTAGATACCTTACAAAATATAAAATGGATATACATGCAGTAGGTAAACAAACTTGGCACTTAATAATTGACTTTTCATCTAATAATCACACAAGGTATTTTTTAACATATTTTCTATTATAGTTTATATTGAATTATTATTTTGTATTAGTCTCAGGTGTACAGCATATGTAGTTAGACAATCATCTGCTTCACAAAGTGTCCCCCCAATATTTCCAGTACCCACCTGGCCCCATACAACTCACAATGTATTTTTTTATTTTTATTTATTGATTTTAGAGAGAGAGGAAGAAAGAGAGAGAGAAACACCGATTTGTTTTTCCACTCATTTATTGGTTAATTCTTTTTAAAAATTTTTGTTTATGTTTAGTCAAAACAAAACCAATCATCATGAAGTCTATGAAAAGTATTAAATAAGAAACTACTAAGAGGCCCTGGCTAGGTTGCTCAGTTGAACAGAGCATCATCTGGATTCATCAAGGTTGCAGGTTCAGTCCTCAGTCAGGGCTCATATAAGAAGCAACCAATAAATGTGTAACAAATTGGTCTCTCCCTCTCTTCCTCCACCCCACTTCCTCTCCCTCTAAAAAAAAAAATTTTTTTTAATTTAAAACTATGATTAACAATACAAATGTTTATGTTCAACAGGAATGTAACTACATTAGTATATGTGTATCTATATGGCAGAGACTAAAAGATAAAATGCAGAAGTAAAAATTGTCATGTTAGAGCAGCAATTTTCAACCTTTTTCATCTCATGGCACACATAAACTAATTACTAAAATTCTGCAGCACACCAAAGAATATCTTTTTTGCCGATCTGACCAAAAAAAGGTATGTTTTTGATTCATTCACAGCAGATAACTATTGTTGTGTTGGTTGTTGTCATTTTTTTATTTGACAATCTAAAGGAAGAGAGGCAAATAGCCCTGACTAAAAATCAGGTGCCTGTTTTAAAAATTCTTGCGGCACGCCAGTTGAAAATCACTGTTAGAGTGATTTTCATGCAAAATCTTTCAGCATTATTGCTGCCTCATCTTCTAAATGAAAGATGTGTAACTCACACCATTTTAAAAAGACTACTTAATGTCAATCTTTGCCACATTCCTTCCACCAGTTGAAATAAAATACATAAAATTTGAAGGCTGTTATCTAAAAAATAATAACCAGTTAAGAAAATACTCCCTTAAGAATGTGATTTGTGATTAATAAAAATACTAATAATAAACCGAAGTCTTTCAGGGCACCTGGGATGTCCATCACTGGTAGGTCCTATAAACCTAAGAATTCCCACGATAACCTTTGCCAGTTTTTTTAATTCTCCTGCGCTGTTTTTTCACAAACTGAAGAACTTTATCTTGTGGCATTTGTAAAATGTTATCTGTGGAGTACTAAAGGGAAAACATAGAAATATTTTCGCCTTCTGTTGCTCATTTATCTGAAGACATTTCACTTTCCTCCTTTGTCTGAGACCTTGGAAGATGAACTTTGGATGCCCCTCATTGCTTAGTGCAGTTACATATTATCACTCTCCCTTTTCTCTCTGCACACAATTAACTGTCTATGTCAAATTGGCTTCTCCACCTTCCCTTCTAGAAAACACTAGCCCCCTGGGGAGTCATTCTTGGAAGAAAGGAAAGCTAACACTTTGGTAACTGTCAGAATTCAGGGGATGGAGATCCTCTGTGCGCTCTGCCAGCACGTCACCCAGATTTGTGGCCAGGATGTCTGGGACTCAGGCACCTTCTTCCTCTACGCACAGTTCAGCAGGCGGCCTCTCAAGTGCAGAAGTTAATTTTTAGAGGTGTTGGGTCTCCTTTCCCTGCCTGATAGGGGAGACATATTTGCAACAAGAAGACAACTTTTAAATTAATCTTCTGATAAAACTAGCATGAAGGGAGGCTTCTCCATATCTTTTATTATTGAGACAAATTAACCCTAACTCAATTTTTCCCATTACAGTCTTCTCGGTTTATGAGGCAATAGGACTCTAAACTCCTCAGCATCTTTCAGGTACAGAACAGACTTCTCTTAAGAGGACAAGGTCATTGTTTCTCCAATTTTATAACTCCTACATAAGCAAAAGACCAAAATGTTCTGTTGGAAGGTTCTCAAACTCCCTGGTCTGAAGTCAGGGACTTCCATCACACCTGAAATAACAGAATCCTCCACGCCCTACAACCATTAGCTGGAGACCAAAGGCCTTTTATCCTTAGGTTTATTATCCCAAAATGCAAGGACTCTGTTATTACCTGCATATTATTATCTTCATATCCATCAGTTGGTTCTGTCCCTAATGCTAAAGAAGACTCCTCCAGGATTTGGGTCTTTTATAAGTTAAAAAAGCCAACCATGTGTACTAAGCAAATGAAGCACACTACATTATTTAATGGGTTGGGCCAGAGACTTAACAGTTATGCCTAAATTTTGATTGCTGCTTTAATAAGGGTCTTCCACAACAGAAAGTGAAAGGCCAGACATCCAGGGGGAATGGGTATCAGCAAATCATTATCTTAATTTCTGTTTAGCCCCAAATACAAGAGATATTAACAGACCTGTCTACACATCCAACCGAACCTCCTACCCCAACCTCCCACACTCCCACCACAGGGTTGTGCATCACGCCCGTGAAGAGATGCTCCTGGAGTTGCAGGCCCCAGTGGGTAGTGTGGGTGTACGGGGTACCGACCAATGAGATCTAGACATGCCGCCCCACAGTGTAAAGAGTCATGGTCATGTTCCCACATGTGCCAATTCATATTCACCCACCCATTCACCATCCAAAAAGAACCATGTGTGCTAATTCAATGGCTCATCCTATAAAAGGCTGAAAGCCACACCTTGAGGCAGTCACAGAATGGCATGGTTAGGGAAACACAGAAAAGAGGTAAACACAGAAAATAAGAAAGCAAAGGAAGTCCTGGCCAGGTGGCTCAGTTGGTTGGAGCGTCATCCTGTACACCAAAAGGTTGTGAGTTCAATTCCGGCGAAGGCACATGTCTGAGCTGTGGATTTGATTCCCACATCAGGGCATGTACAGGAGGCAAACAATAGTGTTTCTCTCTCATACTGATGTTTCTCTCTCTCCCTACCTCTCTTTCTAAAATTAATAAACATATCCTTGGGTGAAGATTTTTTAAAAAAAGAAAGCAAAGGAATACTTATGAAAGAAAACAAAAATACATTTGTTATGAAATGTAAAACATGCCTTTTTGACTCTGAACATCAGTGGTAAATATCAAACTCCAATGAGTGGCTTTTAACGATACCATGATTAGCCCAGAAAATCAGAGCTGTGACTTTACACCCAGGTAGATCTTCCAAAGCATTCTGTAATTCTATTCTAATCTCAACATTATGTAGAGTCAGTTCTTCTTTCTATTTCCACAGTTTCCTTTGTCTCTATTGAGGCAAAGTATGAATGTAGGTAACCAAATCAGTTACCTCTAAGCAGGAAAAATAGGAACTCTCGGAAACCTCATTTGTACAAACCCTTCCCCAAAATCCTCCTGCCAAACTTTTAACCTGCGGACTTACTGTGAGTGGTAATAAAAAGCAAAGTTTTGGTTATGAATCATAGTTCCTATTTTGACTACAGTTCTAAGTTATAGAGCTTCCATTTTTTCCTTCAAGTTGCATGGCCCTGCTATTTTTATATACGAAAACAGCCATCGTGCACCTATTTCTCTCCCTGAGGGCTTCCCATCATCTATTTATAGGGCTGGAAGTTTTCCAAACCCAAACAATTTACTGTGCTATTTTTCACATGACAATTTTGGCTTTGCTTTTATCTTATCCTAAGGGAAAATCAGTTGCCCAGCAAATTAATGTATCCTTCATCCCTTCATCCTTAAAGACCAATGATCAAAATTGATTTAGGTCTCAACTGGTCTATTTCTGGCTCTGAGTGGATATTAATCCTCAATAACAGGTTTGTTGGACTAAGTAACAGACTGGGCAACCAGGGATAGTGGTTCTGATCCGCTTTTCTCTTACTGACTCCCTGGGAGGAGGCCTTGAACAAGTCACTCACTACATTATCTTAGTTTCTCTGAACATAAAAGATGATTATTACCAAGCAGTCAAAGGAACACATTTTGTTATTTTTTAAATTAATAATTAAAATACAATGCTATCCACTACTGCAATTAAATAAGCATTAAGCAATCAGCCCAATCCATAGCCAGCCACAGCTGTAACTTCATAGAACACATAGGAAGTAGGAACCAAGAAAAATATAGGCTACAGTCACACTCATATTGAGATGTATTTTCCTGAAGCCCTGGACTTAGTATACAAGCAGGAGCTACTAGATCCACTTGAGCAGCTGCAGCGGCAGGACTGGGGCTTTAGGCAACCTCATTACCCAGGGTCCCATCAGGACTCAAGCACATCAAGGCAGCTGGAACCACCCCAGAGATCTGAATGAGATCAAGTCTTTAGGGGCTCAGGGTCCACCAAAGAGGCATCCACACTGGGAATATTTGGGGAATCCAGGTCCCTAGGTATGAGCCCCCTTATGAAATCCTATTGGAGAGAGGGAAGAAGGAACATTCCAAAAATTAGACATTTTAGATTTATAAGGTCAACCTAAAGCAAATTCTTGGGATTGGCTTAGGAGAAAAAAAAAGACCCTCACGTCCACCGTAGTTTAAACCAGAATCACTGGGGCCATCCTGACCCACAGACCTCCCTAGGGCATAGGAAAGTTAAACTGGGGAGTCTTCTAAGATACACCCTTTTGTAACAGGCACTTTGACCAGTGACCCTCGTTCATCCTTAGGTCTCTGGCACGGTCTGGGAGCTCTGGAACCCTGGAGAGGGCATAAGCAGCCTCTTCCACCTCGGCAGCCAAGCATCACCTTGGTAACACAATGGCAGTCCCTCAAATGCACCTGCTTAAAAATCAGTGCCAAAAAACAGAAAGAACAACTTACTGGATTTATTAACATTTTGAAAGTTTTACTTATTACTGTTTAAGATATGAGGAGGTTTTTCCCCATGTTCTGGCTGCTGTGTATTTCTTAACTCACTCAATTTTCTTCACTCTTCTGTTCACCTAAATCAATCAGTATTTTCACGTCACCAGTCCCATTATGCAATGTCCCATAAAGGTCTGTCATTCCACGAAAGTGACAGCTTGAGTGTGCTAGTCAAGTAAGGTCACCACACCTCCTCCTCTGCCCCAAGCTCAACTTCCCATTAAAAAAAGGAAGTGATGGGGCTGGAAGGGAGCCCTAAGTGGGTATCATTGTTATTGCAAACCTTTAAATAGACTTTTGTATCTGTAAAGGGTTTGGGATTCTGCTCACAAGGACCCTGTGGGAAGGTCAGTGCTGACAGCCCCTGCTTTGACATTTATCTGTATCCTACGCTACATTATTACTAGAAAATGGGGCTCATAAAGTGAAAAGTGCCCCCCAAAAATGAAATTGGGACTCTTTCAAAATAAAAAAAATTGAAAAGATTCTTTTCATTCATGTGATTATGAAGATCAAAATTAATTTGGATGGTTCTGTGCAGGTGACTAGGTTGGTTGAAGCATCATCTATAACACCAAAAGAGTTCAAGTTCAGTTGCGGATCAGGGCACACGCCTAAGTTGCAGATAAATCCCTGGTCAGGGCCTATATTGGAGGCAACTGATTGATGTTTCTCTCTCACACTGATGCTTCTCTCTTTCCCTTTCTCTCTAAAATCAGTAAACATATCCTCAGGTGAGAGGGTTTTTTTTAGAGAGTGTATTTTTCTAAAAATTAATTTAGATGAACCATCTCTGAGGACCATCTACTAGAGTGTTAACATCATGCCTTTTGCACTAATAAAATTTCTTTAGACACTTTTCCCCTTCGACATGTTTTATCTTCTATGTCCTTAAATCAATTTTATATGGCAAGACACACAAGGAAAAGGAGAATTTCAGAACAATTGTGGTAATGTTAATTTTGACTAAGCAAATACAGAAAGTTAAAATAAAAAATACAGCTTGTTTTCAAAATGTTTACACATTGCTAACTCAGTAAGATTTTTGTTTTCACTTTGGGATTAAAGTCCATAGTTTTTGTTTCTTAAAAAAACAGTTATGGCAAATGGGCTCAAAGTATTTTCAGCCTCTAAAAATAAACATCTTTCTTTTGGACAACAATCCTAACTTTAAAGTTCTAACTATTCCCAAGACAGAAGACACTAATTAATCAGCAATCTGCGAGAGAAGAGAGATCAGGCAGGTTACAGAAATTCTGCCAGGAATCCCTTGGCCTGTCCTCCACCTGTAATTTCCAGCAAATTACAGTACTTTGTTTGCTCTCAACAAGAGGCCTACCGGGCAGGGAGGCTGGGAGAGAGGCAGTGGAGAGGTGGAGGGCGGGGCTGCAGGGCGGTCACTGAGGGATCTGTTCTCCTGGGGGAGGGGACTGGGACCGGAAGCGATGCTCCAGCAAAAGGCAACCCCTAGTACTAAAGCATTTTGAAATTTGTATGTTATTTTGTACAACAAAAAAAGGTTTAAACTCATGGACACAGACAACGGTGCGGTGTTTGTGGGGGGCAGGGGGAGGTAGAAAAGGACATGGGGGGATAAATAGTAATGGAAAAAATAAAATCAATTTTTTTTTTACAAAGTAAATTTAAAAATTGAAGTGAACAAAGTTTGGATGCTCTGAAGGACGGCTATCTAATAGCTGAAAGTCATTTGCAAGTAAAAAGAAAGAAGGAAGCAAATATGCCAGGAAAGCAGAATGAATAGGAAGATTACACTTTCCAAGCCAAGGAAAGATTTAACTGTCCTAATCCTGGTGCTTAAAGTCCTTGAAAGAATGACCTGCCAGAAAGAGATACAAGTAACCAACAAAAGAACAAACAGCCTAACATGTATCTCTGTCAAGTCACTGTTCACTGGAGGAAAAAAGTGGGGAAGAGACCAAATCATGAACAAGCCGGATAGTTTACATAAAGTTCTAGAAAGGAACTTCCTAAGCAATGGTCTGAGTCTTCCCAGTCACTTTATAGTTTCCGTTTTATTCTGTGGCCTACCCACAGTTCACTGAGGAAGCAAGGGTGCCATCTGTTACCCAGCTTGATTTAGTGAAGGTAAAAAAAAAAATGAGGATTTTATAATTTCCCATACACGCTTTCCTCCCACATTTTAGAGTACAATGAAGTCAACCTCTTCACCTGCATAACCATGTAAATATGGGAAAATTAAATCAGTCTTTACAGTCAAATCTATTCATATTTACAGTCACAGGCGTATGAACGCTCAGACAATTCCACTGGTGTATTTCACATCAGTCAGATCAGAGGATGTTGAAATTCCCTTTTCAAATGTGAACAGATAGATGTAGCTCCAATAATACTGAAAAGGGAAAGCCACAGTAGGTTTCATGTGGCTTCTTAAGTACACATATTAAAGAGTACTTGTTTATTAAACAATAGTTTCCAAGCCAATAGAGAAATAATATACTTAAAATCAATTTTTTAAAAAAGACAAACAACCTGATAGGAAAATAAGCAAAAGAAATGAACAGGTGAGTCCTAGAAGAGAACAGTAAAAAAATAAACACTAAATATCCATAAATACATGAATGGATAAACAAACTGTGACATAGTCACATAATAAAATATTAAACAATGAAAATGAATGAATCTGCCCTGGCTGGGTAGCTCAGTCAGTTACAGTGTCATCCCCAACATGCCAAGATTACAGGTCCCATCCCCAGTCAGGGTACATGCAAGGAACAACCAATAAACAACAAAACAAGGGGAACAACAAAAAAATCTCTCTCTCTCTCTCCCTCCCTTTCTCCCCATCTCTCTCTGCCTCCCACCCTTCCTCCCTCTCTCTCTCTCCCACCCTCTGTAAAGTCAATAAATAAATTTAAAAATTAAGAAAATGAATCAGAACTATATATAGCAATACGGATGCATCTCACAAATATAAAATTAAGGGAAAAAAAGCAACTTGCCAAAGAATGCACACAGAACGATGTCAATTATACACACCTTTAAAATACTACTGAGAGACTCATGCTGTCTGGATCCAGTGTTCATGGTCAGTGTCCATTACGTGTGGCGCTATCAGTTGCCCAAAGACTTTGAAAATCCACCTTAACATTCATACTCAACAAAATTGTAAAGAAATGCCTGAGAATGGTGAACACCAAATTTAAAGGTATCAGCTATCTCTGAGGAAGAAGAAAGGGTCACATCAGGTTACAAATATTTTACCAGGTTTTTTAATTTTAATTTTGATTTTAGAGAGAGGGAAAGGGAGGGAGAATGTGGGAGAGAAACACTGATGTAAGAGAGAAACATCGATTGGTTGCCTCTCATAAGCACCCCAAGCTGGGACCAAACTCACAACCTAGGCATGTGCCCCAACCGGGAATTGAACCAGTAACTTTAGGTTTGTGGGAGGGTACTCAACCACCTGAGCCACACTGGTGAGGGTGAGATGTTTCCTTTTTCTTTCTTTTTTGAATATACTTTATTGATTATGCTATTACAGCTGTCCCATTTTGTTTCTCCCCTTTATTCCCCTCCGCCCTGCACTCCCACCTCCCACCCACATTCCCCCCCACTAAGTTCATGTCCATGGGTCGTACATATAAGTCCTTTGGCTTCTACATTTCCTATACTATTCTTAACCTCCCCCTGTCTATCTTCTACCTACCATTTATGCTTCTTATTCCCTGTACCTTTTCCCCCTCTCTCCCCACACACCCCCCTGATGATAACCCTCCATGTGATCTCCATGTCGGTGATTCTGTTCCTGTTCTAGTTGTTTGCTTAGTTTGTTTTTGTTTTGCTTTTTTTAGGTTCAGTTGTTGATAGTTGTTTGTTTCATTTTACTGTTCATATATATTTTTTAAGATTTTATTTATTTTTAGAGAGAAGGGAAGGAAAGGAGAGAGGGAGAGAAACATCAATGTGTGGTTGTCTCTCATGCACCCCTTGCTGGGGACCTGGCCTGTAACCCAGGCATGTGCCCTGACTGGGAATCAAACCTTTGGTTCGCAGGCCCATGCTCAATCCACTGATTACTGTTCACATTTTTTATCTTCTTTTTCTTAGATAAGTCCCTTTAACATTTCATATAATAAGGGCTTGGTGATGATGAACTCCTTTAACTTGACTTTATGTGGGAAGCACTTTATCTGCCCTTCCATTCTAAATGATAGCTTTGCTGGATAGAATAATCTTGGATATGATCTTGGATCTGTGAGTTAAGATGATTTGGGCAACTTTCAGTCTAAAATCCTGAACTGAATTCAACATGATGGGTGTTGAACTCTGGACTCTAGTAACTACCCACCACTACTGTCACTGTACAAGGTGTGACTCATCTATGAGCCCAGGCTTACTGGCTCACTGTGGATAGCACAGGCACATTTTTAAAGTTACCCCAGAAACAGCCTTTAATCCCATCAACTTCTCTCCTTTGTGATAACGGTAGACCTCTGAGAGTCAGCTTGTTAGGTTTAAGCAAGAGGATCAATGGATATCATAAAAAGCGGGCAATTTAATTGATCCAAGACAAAACATACTTGTTTTAGTTGTGCTTACAGGTTATTTTATATAATCATGATGCCCCTGAGGGGGGGAACCTGAGACCATTAACATTAATGATTTATTCAAGAGAATAAAACTGTCTGGGACAAATCCAGGATTAGAATTTATAATTGGGCCCTGGCTGGTGTGGCTCAATGGATTGAGTGCCTGCCTACAGACAGAGGTTGCAAGTTCTATTCCTGGTCAGGGCACATGCCTGGGTTGAAGGCCAGGTCCCCCACCGGGGAAGAGCAAGAGGCCCCATCAATGTTTCTCCCACGCATCGATGTTTCTCTCAGTCCTCTCCCCTCTCTTTACAATAAATAAATAAACTCTTTTTTTAAAAGAATTTATAACTGGTATCTTATAAAGGATACTGAACTTACTCAACTTCTGATCTCTATTAGTAACCATTGTTTCTTACACCCTGAAAAACTCATCTTAAAAAGTCGTGTTCTATTCCCTACAGTGCAACTTTATTTAATAATTGACCAAGAATTGCACAGTGTACAAAGCAAATAAACTAGCGAATCCTTAGATGACTCAGTAAATCATTGTAGAATTTAATCTGTAAATCACAGATCTGGTACACAAATTTAGTTTTAAAATGTGCTATGATTTAAAATAAAAAATAAAATTATAATAACAATGCATGGTGTCAGAGGGCACTAGACTTATCATGGTGATCCCTTCAAAAGTTATATAAATGTCTAATCACTATGTTGTACACCTGAAACTAATATAATATTATAGCATAATAGTATATAATAGAATAATAACATAATAGTATAATAGTATAGCAATTGTAACTGAAAACTAAATTTAAAAAAATAAAAGCATAAATAAAAATTTCAAAATAAAAAAAATTAAAAATAAATGACATTTACTCTAACCATTCAGATTATGGTTTCATACTATTAGTTTAAGGAAACTGCTCTAAGGGAATTTTTTTCAAATTCAAATCTCAAAATTAGAGTGCCTTTCTGTCCTTTTTGAGTGTGTGTTCCTCTTTAATTCTTTATTTCCAAAGAGCCATCCATTACTGTGCACCTGTAATGATAAACGTTAAGTTCTAACTCAGTGCTTAACACACAGTCTTACCTAACCATTAAATCTTAGCATTCTGACTGGTAAGTGGGAAAGTAGATGGGGGGGTGGGGGGGGTGGGAAGTGGGGGAGCGGGGAACAGATGAAAAATTAACTGTTGTGTAATTTAGAAGCCGTTTTTTCTAGGGTGCCAGCCAGCAGTGCAACTCTTTAACAGATATTCAACTGTTAAAAAGTTGTTGAATCAAGCTATGAAAATAATGGGTGTCTCCGAAACACAGATTTGATTTCTGAAATAGCAAAACTTTGTGAAATCATCCCCTCCCCTAGGCTTCCCTACTGACTTGCTAGAGAGCTTGCAACCCAGTTTGCATTTCATTTCTAAAGATGGCATAAGTTTCTCCCCTGAAGAGAAACAACCAGAATTATCTGTTTCTGAGTTTTCCCTAAAGATACATATTTGTCAATTCTGTGGGTACAAGTTTAAGATCTGATACAAGATCACATCACCTCAGGGAAAGAACAGAATGCACTTCTGTATATACTAAGTTATCTCTATTGTTACAACATGTACAATGACTCCATTAGAAATTTCTCTGGATTTTTTTTTTTAAGATTTTATTTATTTACTTTTGGCCAGATGGGAAGGAAGGGAGAAATCGAGAGAGAGGAACATCAATGTTGTAGAGAATCAACACACCCCCTACTGGGGACCTGGTCTGCAACCCAGGCATGTGTCCTGACTGGGAATTGAACCAGTGACATTTGGTTTGCAGGACGATGCTCAACTCACTGAGCCACACCAGTCAGGGTTTGTCTGGATTTATAAAATATATATTTCTGTCTATTCCTGAGATTCAATATATCTTCTAGTTCATTAAAATAATTAGAAATTATATACCTTCCTGTGAAGATAAACTTCCAAAAATAAGACTAATCCTTCTGACCCCTTAACCTCCAATAACTCAGATTACAAGATTCTTAAATTTTCTTTTCATGGACTTTCAGACCATAGTTTTGAGATTTCTAAGAAATATTTTTCCCTTCTCTCAAAGCCTTCCCCCTAGAAATATCCCTGACCTGTCCCGTTTCCAAAACACAAAATAATGTAAAATTCTCAAAAAGAAACACAACCTGCCCTGGCTGGT
This sequence comes from Macrotus californicus, assembly GCA_007922815.1. Classification (NCBI taxonomy): domain Eukaryota; kingdom Metazoa; phylum Chordata; class Mammalia; order Chiroptera; family Phyllostomidae; genus Macrotus; species Macrotus californicus. Next base: position 18,603 of record VMDR010007907.1, read on the forward strand.
GTGGCTCAGTAGATTGAGCGCCAGCCTGGGAACCAAAGGGTCGCTGGTTTGATTCCCAGCAAGGGCAGATGCCTGGGTTGCAGGCCGGGTCCCCAGTGGGGGACGTGCAAGAGGCAACCAACCACACACTGATCTTTCTCTCCCTCTCTGTCTCTTTCCCTTCCCCTCGCTCTAAAAATAAATAAATTAAAAAAAAAAAAAAGAAACACAACCTAAATTGATTTCTCCCCATCAGTGTACAATTAGAACACTCCCCCTACAATGTCTTATACATACCATATTTTCCTGAAAAAAAACAAAACAAAACCAGAACCACCGAAAGATCTCGAGAAGCAGGGCCACTAAGACAAAACAAAATCTCATGTAATCCTTTAGTTGAAACTCTTCCAACTTATTTCATTACAAAGCTGACCGACTCAGTACAGTACTGAGACTTATACCTGATTAAAAAACGTTATCTCAATATTTGCACATTCCTTCCGACAATCTACAGTGCAATAAAAGTGAAATTATCAGTGACGTCTCCTTGTTTTAACTTGAAAGTAATCACAGGTAAATTCTCCAAATTTGTAGGTTCTCTCTTTGATAATACTGATAAAACAGTAACAAGAAGAGTTCATACTTATTTAGTACTTAATTTGTGCCACATATTTTACATGTACCATCTGTTTAATCCTCACAAGTCCATAAAATAGACACTATCTACCCCGTTTAGGGAAATACAGAAGTTACGCTTAACTTGCCCAAGACCGAACTGCAAGTTACTGGCAAGACCTGCTTGAACAGAAGTATGCGGGCTCCACATTCCATGTCCTTAAAAGAGAGTTCTAACAAGCAAGATCTAACTAATCTACTCACGTGTCCCATGATTCCATACAGAAATTTACCAGAGCACATATCATATGATCACTCAACATAGGAAGTAATTAAAAGATTAATACAGTGAAACTAAAATGGGCCCATGTTCATTTAAATTCTCTTTTTCTCTCTGCGAAAAAAAAATCAGATGAAACCTGCTTTTTGCCCACTGTTGAACTGGCAGTTAACTGGTAAACTTGTGTAATAAATTAACTAACAAAACTGGTTTAACAACACAGAAGAAGCTCAAGGTCTCTAAATTCTAACCCCTGATTTGAAAGGTAATCAAGAGCCCTTAACTGGAGGTACATTTAATGTTTATGGGACTTTCAGGACACAGGCTCAAAGAACTCCTATTTATGAAGCCTCAGTAATGTACCCTCATACCAAACGTCTAGGTAAAAAGGAGAAAGCACAAGTCCTAACTACTTTGCACAATCATTGCTTTGTCCAGGCCCCAAGTGTTCCATAAACATTCAAACAAGGTAAACATAACCGTCCACAATGGTCTTTCTCTAGGGACGGAGACTGCAGAAATAGAAAGTGAAAATAATACGAGGAGGAGCTTTTGCTTTTTAAATATGTGTATGGTTGCACGTGTGTTGTTGAACTTTTGTAACCACTGAAATAAACTTTTAAGAAATGCTCATAGTCTCCAGACTTAATTTTTATCTGTACTCACAAGCTTGACCTCAGATTCCACATTTCATCATCTAACGAAGGGGATACTAGTAAGGAGAAAAACATTCACTCTGCTCCTCTCATTCTCTCCTCAATTCAATTAAAACAAGGCTCATTTTATAAAGTTTTTGCCCACTCCTATCCAAATATTTCCATTTCATTAGAAGCAAGAGAAAAGAAATCTTGAAGGACTTCACCCGTCAAGAAGCAGTAAAAGGAAAGTAATACCAAACTTGAGAATTAAGATTGAATATGAAACTCCCTTGGCATTCCTCAGGTAACAAATTCGAATCACCCAGTTAGAGCGATATTCCGTCTCTCCTCACAGTAAAGACAATGCAACGGGAGCCTGAACGTGGACACTGATGAAAAATGCCAGAAAGAAGCCCGCTGCCGTCAGTACTCACTCACTCATTCTTTCTAGCCCTGCCTTTCCTCTCGCTTCAAAGAGCCTGAAGAGAAAGATAAAAGTGAGAAGGGCTTTGAAATTAAGGTAGACATTTAAATAATGCCAGGCCTCTGCTGAGCCTCTGTGTCTCCATCCATAAAAACACCATTTGCTTCCAATCATGATTTGTGAAGATACTTGGCATAAACCCTGAAACATAGCAGGTGCACGATAAATGTTAGCTTCCTTCTTTCAGAACTCGTGTCCACTGACTGCTCTTTGAGCTCACAGAACCAGTAGCCCGCCCCGCTGCCAGACCATCACTTTCTCCTACCCCTTCTCCCTCTCCAATGATGGCTCCAACAGCCTCTGGGCACCTAACTGAGAATTCTCTCTTCCATTGCCTCTTAATGCCCTCTGACTCCATTCTCATCCCTCACCTGGATTTCTGAGAACACTCTTGTATTTGGATTCCCTGACTCTTCAATACATCTTTTAGAACATTATCGTGAAACAGCTCACACTGAGTGCCCGCTGTGGTTCCCCAGTGGCAAGAAGGACAGAGTCCAAACTCTTTTGTGTGCAAAACTCCCCAAGATTTAACCACGAAGCCTGCACTTCCATTGGCGCTTATTTCATTGGGTATCATACTGGACTGGTTCATTTACAAGGCCATCTCCCCCAGTTCCTGAAGAACAGGGACCCCGTCTGGTTGATTTCTGATCACCCCTAAACACCTGTCACTTAGCTCCTTGTTCCCCACACCTAAATTGAATGTAATAACTAGCATTGAGTCCCGTGTTCTATAGTGTTCACCTATAGGTACTGTACTGTCTGTTATCTGTGTTTATTATCTCAGCAATACTCTAAGGTAGGTCGTTTTTTGGCCTCTGTTTCAACAGATGAGGAAACTCAGTCAGGTTATGTGAGTTGCCCAAGGGATACAGCAAGTATATGGTTAAGCCAGAGTTTCAACCAAGCTCAGTCTGACTTCAGGAGCACGTTCTTAACCATTACACTATACCACACACATTTCTAAAAAGTCACTTGCTCCTTTTAATACTGATACACATGGGAGCATTACTCAAGATCAAGGCCCCAGTGAATCACATTCTCCCGTCAGCCCGTGGAAGCCATTTGGACTCCGCTCCAGTCCCTGGGCATAACCAAGCAGGTCCACATTCTCTCAGACTTCAACTGTTTTCCTCCTTTCTTACTCCCACCCCAACCCTCTGAAAAACAGGTCAGAAGCAAAATGATTTGCAATGGAATTTTTCCCTTTTGTGGAACGCACATTAAGTTTACAAGGTTTAACAGGCACATAGAACCTGAAATCATATGTTGGATCATTTCAAAATATACTTCCCCTGCTCACACCTGATGTCAGCAGCAGTTGCTAAGAAAACACACAGCCAACTGCAAGACAACACAATGACTCAGAAAGGAGCGAGTACACCTCCAGGTTTCAGAAGGCATCACCAACAGAGTCTTGTAATCAAATCATCAACCCGTGGTTATAAGCATTTGGGAGTTTCCTCTCATCTAGCTCAGAAGGTAATCTAGTCAGCTCTGGACTAAACACTATTTATAAAATTAATTGTTACCCAACTGAGTTGCATGCAGCTTGCTACAATGAAAAAAAATGCAAAGACTACAAGGGTCACAGACTTTCCTTTGAAACACAGGTCCATTAACAGAGAAATAATTCTGTGTCATCAAACGTGGGACTACAAAGGCTATTCAAACAAGAGAATGCTAGTAACCTTTTTTTTTAACATACAAGTGTGAATAATAAAACACACCTTTCACTCTTTTATAAACAGAATTTATAAGTCATTCCTCTTTAAAAAATTTTTCTGAATATCTACCTCAAAATTTTGAACCAAAAGCTCTAGCATGACTTAGTCTAGCAAACAATCTCATCATGCATGGCTCTAACCTATCATAGTGCTAACCGCTTAGATGCATTTGAGTTGTGGGCTGTTGTTTTCTTTAATTATTTGTTTTGGAGGCATGGGAACAGTCTTGAGTAGCTTCATTTTATTTTTTTATTTTTCAATCACAGTTGATATTCAATATTATATTAGTCTCAGATAGCATACTGGTTAGACACTCACATAATTTACAGAGTGATCCCCCCATAGGTCTAGTACCCACCTGGCACCGTCCACACACAGTTATTACAATCTTACTGACTGTAGTCCCCATACTGCACTTTACATCCCTCTGACTGTCTAATAACTACCAATTCGTACTTCTTAATCCCTTCACCTCCTCAGCCCCCAACCCCTCTGCAACCATCGGTTTATCTCTACCTATGAGTTGGTTTCCGCTCTCAGTTTTTTAGATTCTACATATAAGTAAAATCATATGGTATTTATCTTTCTCTGACTTATTTCAGCTTTACTTCTTTTATTACAATGTACATAAGGTAAAACTTACTTTTAAATAATTAGCATTTTTAAAATTAAAATTAGCTAACATCTATTGTATGACCCATTAATTAAGGTGTCAGACCGTCACAGCCAAAAATGAACATTTCAGTCATAATACAATCATTTCTTTCTCAGGATGTCATAACTTACACTCCAAAGCCAAAGTGGGAGAAAACAGGCAGTCCGTCTGTGCAAATTAATTCTGACCCCTCCCTCCGAACAGGAACTAACTCTGAGAGCCTGAGCTCGAACTAACTAATGTCTAACCTTGATGAAAAGAGTATGTGCAGAACATTGACTAAGATGAGTAGATTTTTTAAGAAGATGTATTGTTGCTCCCTAAATGATGATTACCTTTTCTCTCTACATGAGGCAACATAATTGCTGAAATGAGTAATGGGAATTTTTAATATGATTATAATATAAAATTTTAATGTGTTAAAATTTGCCTAGAAAACTGCAAAACCTTCTTGCAACATCTTCCTTCCCAAAAACCTACCTTTCAAATTTAAGTTTGCCTTCTGGCACAGTATTTCAATTTTGTCAGTGTATGGGTGTATATTCTTTCTTACAATTCTGGAATATTATCTATAAGTATAATGTATATATTGCTATTATAATGATGGTACATATAATTTTTGGTAAAATGTTTTCACTCTTATAGCTAGTATATTTATTTTTAATGAGTTTTACATTAATAGGAATACATGTATACAAAAGTCCACATTACTATTTTGTTTTACTCACCTTTTGTGTAAATAAACTCCAGATAAACTTTTATAATTTATTGTGTTACCATGAAAAAGCTATACGGAATTCAGTTTCAAATTCATCTCTAGCACCTTAATAGCTCAAATCATTTAAAATCTAATCATTGATGAATGAAACGATATGATATGTGGAATTTACTTGAAAATAACCAGCATGCAGGGATAGGTGAGGGTGTAAGTAAAACCAGATCATCAGAACTTGATAAGAATTAATTCTGGGTAATGTTTGCATGGAGTTCATTTCACTAGTATCTCTGCTCTTGAATATATTTGAGATTTTTCATCATAAAATTTTTAAAAATCTAATTTACTATGTCTCCAGTGTCAGGCATACCTTTACCAATTTCTGTTTCACCCACGTAGCAATGAACGTCTTACATGATGTGCCCTTGGCCTTGGCCCCAACACTGCTCTCTCACAACTCTGAGGAATAGTCAATGGAGTCGGTATAGTCAAGCTCCTGTTATTAAAATCAAGTAGGCTGAGGTATGAGGAACTGATTCTATTTTTGTGTTAACTAGCCTGGGAACTTAAACTTTTGAACTTTCCAGTCCTGCATCAATGCCTGAACATACATCAAACCTGCAGATAACCCTATGGGTACCAGCCGAAAGACTAAGGAAAGAATGTTCATGTATCTATACCCTCTGACATCCATCATCCAAACTGTTTGATACCCACTATCCAGACCAGCAATGGTCTAGAGAGAGTTGCCATCTTGGACCAATCCGGAGGGTAAGAATGCAGGACTGATTCTCCTCACAGATGTACTTTTTACTATAAGAAATCTTAGCTTTTCTTTCTTCTTCAGAACACATCTGGGTTTTTGCCTAGTTGTGTTTATAGTTTGCAAACCCTAAGACCCTTGAATAAATCTTCATCATTTACTTCTAGCCAAAGCCTCCAGACTCTTTTTGAATTAGTTCAACGGTATAATGGGGGAAATGGCCCATTTCTTATCAATAGTCATAGATTTAAGAGTTAGGAAAAGAGCCTGGAAATCCTCTAATCCTCTATGCTGGTGTTTCACAATCTTACATCAGAATCCCTTGGAAAGCTTGTTAAACACAGGTTGCTGGACCCCACCCTCAAGGTTTCCGATTCAGTGGGTTTGACACTGCTGGTCCTCAGACCACACATGGAGAACCACTGCTCTAGGCTTACGCCCATTGCCCTGTTCAAGCCTCCATTGTAGCGATCACCAATTACCACATCAGAGTGCACGTTCCTCTGCTTGTGGGCCTTTCTCTTGCTAGGCAGTTGGCTTTCTAAAGCCAAGGAACATAAATTTTCATCAATGCGCCAGAGCCCAAATTTAGTAACTATTTACAAACTAAATTAATGTATCGAATGAATGGAGTTTTTTTACTCATTTATAGTTGAGTATTTGTCAATATATTATCATTCAGAATAGAGGTGCATTCACACACTCAGGTGGACAGCAGCTACTCACTGATGACAAACAGCAAACACCGGCAGTACCTAAAGACAGAAGTCAGCTGGAAACAATAACAAGAAGGCCAATTCTAAAGATCCTAGAACTGCATCTCAGACCACAGTTTTCAATCAATGAACACTAACAAGCAGAAGCTGGAGGCTCACTTTTATCAAATGTGTTTCTTTGACTTGAAGAGCTATAACTGAGTGTTCTTCATCTCAGACACCATCAAAAGAAAGAAATGCTTTCAAACTTATCTTTCAAAGTTTCTCAGGGTCTGGAAAATGTCAGCACCGGCAGGCCAACTCCCTCTCCCAATCCCCCTCCCCCTCCTAATGCTGCTCAGAGGAAAGATGAGAAGCACAGCACACTCAGTGCCTGTCTGAGGTTCTGCAAGCCCAGGTGTGCTGAATGCTGGGCTGCTGCACAGGATCCTCAAGTATCTTTCTATTACAGCAATGATCTACTCAAAGATAATTCAGTGAATTTTGTGTAAGAAAATAAACTAAGTTCTGATTTCTGAATTTCACTACTTCTTTTAAGTTTATTCTAACTTTACAAGTGTGTATGTGTGTATATATTCATTTATATGAATGCAATAACCTCAGTATGTGATTTTTTATTATCATTTAACAACAGCAGAATAAAAATATAACCTGTGTAACAGCATGGGTAAATATACAGCTCTGTTCTTTTTACTTAGATCTCCTTAAAAAATAACTGGCTGCTCAGACAGAAATAATAATGTGTGTGGGGTTTGTAACAGACAAAAAAGCAAGATGTATGATAATAGCACAAGGTCAAAAGAAGAGAAATTGAAATACACTATTACAAGGTTTTCATACTACATGAAATGACACAATGCACTTGAAGGCAAACTGGGATAAGCTAAATGTATACTACAAACCCTAAAGCAACCACCAAAATAACAACATAAGGAATACCTAATAAGCCAAAAGAGATGAAATAGATAAAAATCATCCCATAAATTCAAACAAAGAAAGAAAAAAAAAGGACAAAAGAAACCAAGAACAGGTGAGGAAAACAGAATACTAATAGGAAGATTTATACCTAACTATATCAATAATCATTATAAATGGTCTAAACATCCAAATTAAAAGCAGAGATTGTTAAATTGGATAAAAAAGCAAACCCTTCAGGGAACTGGAGCATAACTCTCTACTCCTTATGCGTGAGCTGCATAGTGACTTCCTTCCCAAAAAGTACAGTACACAGGGAAAGAGTAACCTTATAGTGGAGAAACCTGACAACTGGCCCACAGCCAGGTGATCGAGGTCAACATAAATAGCGATCAGTTGTGTTGATGTGATGATATTCCTTTGACATGGTGTGATCAGAAGACACATTCTTTCCAGGTGCACATGAAACATTTACCAAAATAAATTATCCCCTGGGCAACAAAACAATTCTCAATAAATGTGAAAGGATTCAAGCCATACAAAGTAATGCTCTTTGACACAAATGGATTTACATTAGAAACCAATAACTGAAAGATCTCTGGAAAATCTACAAGCATTTGGAAACTAAGTAATATACTTCTGTGTGGCTAAAGGTCAAAAAATAAATCAAAAGAAAATTTTAAAAAGCATTTTGAAATTAATAAAAGTGAAATCACACCAGATCAAAATTTATGAGATGTCAAAGAAGCAGTACTTAGGAGGAAATTTACAAGACTCAACACCTACATCAGAAAAAGGTCACAAATCAATGACCTAAAGAAACTAGAACAAGAGCAAATTAAACCCAAAGTAGAAGGAAAAAAAATAATAAGGATCAGAGTAAAAATCAATTAAACAGAAAAACAATAGAGAATACCAACGAAACCAATGACTAGTTCATTAAGAAGGTTAATAAAATTGATAAACTTGCAGCCTAGAAATCTCCACCTCGGGAGGCTGAAGGGGACCAGATGAGGAAAACTGGGGGCCACTGTCAGGTCTGGTCTTTCTCTTAGCAGGAGATGGAAGCCCTGCCATCTGATTTGCACTTTAAAACCTGCTATTGGCTGGGTAAGGTTTTTCGTGTTCTGCCCATCTACCCACTGGATGAGCACAGGAACCACAGCTCTCCTGAGCGCCACAGCGCCAGCACCCAGCACAACACACTGCAGGCACTCAAAATTTATCCCATGAATGCAGAGCATTTACTGGTACAGAACACGCATTCCGTAATCAGAGTCCAGCACAGGGCTGGCATATGATAAAAGCCTTTTTGAGTAAATGAATGAATAATTTTGTGTAATTGTTGAAAATCTGTTGTATTTAAAAACACATGAATAATGACAAATGAATCAATTGTTTTCACCCTTTCCCTTACTTATTAAGACATGACTCCATTTTTGACCTTTACATTTAATTTTCACTCAGTTCTCTGAACAGACTGCAATATCCTGCAAACACAATTAGTACTGATGCACTGAAATGCCTGTAAAATGCTTAATTGGGTAAACTTATTCACATGATTTTTTTAAAAAAAACAATAATGTACAAGGCGGAGCTCACTTAAACTGGTTTGATTTCTATTTTATATGCATATTTTTTTATTTTACTGTATTTTTTCCATTACCATTTATCACACTCCCTCTTCCATCCTCACCCCCCTCAACCACCACACTGTTATTGAATCCCAATAAAGATCCTTCATTCAAACAGGTGACAGACAACTAAATTTCCACGTTTTAGATTGACGTATCCAGCGTCTTCACGAAAAACAACTAAATCAGGATTAATTACACCTGTTTGCTTTTCCCTTGGTGTGGATGGGTGCGTGGGCGGGGGTAAGGCCCTTGGGAGTTAGTCTCAGCAGAGTTTTCCAGAAAGAAAACTCAAGGAGCCATGCATTGAAGAATAAAAACACACCCAGTGTTCCATCTCATAAAACGTGAACACTGTCTCCTGATGTTGACACTGTCTCAATGGCAGCGACCCGAGAGGTAAGGAATTGTAATTCCAGCCCTCAACGTGTCGAGCCTGTCCTAGCACGGCCACAAAATATCTGCAAGGTGGACTTAGGAGCTATGGAAACTTTCAGAAAAGCATATGAAAGTTGCCTGAAATCAAACAAACTTTTAAAAAGAAAAGATTGATGCAAAAGTGTTGGGCGGCCAGAAAGAACCTGCTCGGTTTGGCTCGGACTTGCTGGTGCTTGTACACAATCGTGCCTGCTGGCAGCTCGCTCAGACGCTCCCTTCCACTAGGGGAGGGACAAATAACAACTTCAGACATAGCAGGCATCCACAAAGGCAAATGTTACACAGGATTTTTCAATCTCCATCACAAAGTGACGAATGTTGTTTCGGGCAGCACTGATTCCTCACAGGTTCCCCACTCCCGGCTTTTTTCTTTTTAACAGATGAAAAATAACCTAAGGAGTAGGTGTTACCGTCAGACCCTCGAGGCAATTTCAGACAACAAAGACCCCAAGCAATCAAAATGGAATTATAATCCGAGCCGAGTGCCCGGCTGCCTGCACGCCGCGGTTCCTCGAGTGCCCGGGCCCGGGTCCCCGCGGGTCCCCGCGCCCTCTCCAGCCCCGGTGCGCCCCCGCCCGCCCGTCCTCGGGTCCCGGGCGAGCCTCACACCACCCACGATTTGGCAATCTCTGCGCCGCGGCTCTCCGCGCTCCAGCTCACGCGGCGTTCAAAATCTTTCCCGCCCAAGCGTGACGCGAGGGACGAAAACAATCAGCGGACCCCGAGCGCTGGGGCCTGGGCCCATAGGGGCGACCGGGGGAATCCGGAACGAGCCCCCAGCAGAGCCCCCTCCCCAGCCCAGCGGACCGGCGGGCTGGGGCCCGGAGGTGACACAAAGAAGCCAGAGAGACAAACGCCACCCGCTGGCGCTCGCTCCAATCCCTGAGCGCCCCGCCCGCTGACAAGTTTGCGGCGCCCTCCACGCACCCCGCTCTCCCCACCCAGGCAAAGTTTCCCGTGGCCGGGCTTGGACCCCGGCAACGGATCGGTTCCTGTCTCCCGCGGCCCCCGCCCCCGGCTCTGGGACCTTCCTTCCCTCGCCCCCGCCCCTTCTCCTCCCTCCCACTGTCCCTCCCTCCCCACTCCAGCCCGCTCACTCCGGGGCGCACCCGGGTGCTGGGGCCCCGCGGCCGCGCTCACCCGCTGCTGTCCCTGCGAGGGTGCGGGCTGGGGCCAGCCCAGGCTGGCGCCCCTCTGGCCTTGCTCTCTCGATCGCCCCTTTCGCTCGATCTCCCGCTCGCTTTTTCGGTCCCGCGGAAGGCTCGGGGCGCAGCGGAGCGCGCTCGGCTCCTTAGCGCTCGGAAAGCTGCAAACCACGCCCCGCAGCTTCCCCGCCCGCTGCGCCGCCGAGTCCCGCGCTCGCCGCTCGGCGGCTCTAGTCGAGCCCGCCCGCGAACGCCGGGGGCGGAGCACCCGCCTCCCCCCTCGGGCCCCGCGGCCGCCTAGGGCTGGCAACTTACTTTCCCTGTTTTGGAACATCAGAGATGGGGTGAGGGAGAGGCTCACTCAGAATGCAGGTTAACGACCGGGGTGGAAGGGGCGTGGGGACAGGGGGAGTGCCACAAACTAACTCAAGCTTTTGTGGATAACTTAAACGAGGACTGTTTCTAATATTCCTGGACTTCTGGGTCTTGAAGGGAGGGTGGCGGTGGTAAGAGCAGATCTTGGAATTAGCAACCAGACCTTAATCCTTTGTGGACCCTTTGTAAAATGAAGAATTTGGATTAGATGGTTTTAAGGATCTGGATCACTAATTCCAATAGCATGGTCCAGACTTCAGGGTCACCTGGAGGGAAGGGGCGGTGCTTGTTAACAACGTATGTTACTCGGTCCCTCTCTCCCACTGGACGCTGGGAAGTGAGGAAGAGCCTCGAGTTTATGACGCGATATATGAATTCCAGGTCTGAAATTCAGTGGAAACTGAATCCTTGGGAGTAAGTCCTGCAGGTAGCAGTTTGATTTTCCAGCAAATTACTCAATGCCTTTGGACTCAAGATGACATCACTTGACTCCCACTTACCTGTTGTGCTATTACAGTATTATTAAGGCATTCAAGGTCCTAAATGAAAGGTATTGTATCAACTCACTATTATTACATAGAGAAGCAGTGACTTTAAAATATTTCTCACTTAAGTTTCTATTGCAATCAAATTCTTGCAAGTCCAAATTCATGTATGTTGTACAGCTATGGAATCTTTTTTATTGATGATCAATAACTCCATTCACACACCACCAGTCTACATGTCATTCTTTGCATTCCAGAAAATCACTCTGATAGTATCACTTCTTTTCTTGATCTACCTACATTTCATTACTTATTATTAATGGCCTGGGCCACAGTAAAGGTCTATAAAGCAAGAAGATCCTTCTGGTCCTGGGGTGCCTTTTCATAGAAAAGACCACTTTGCCTGATACAACATATGCAAATCAAAGAGTCAGTTTCAAGGAGAAGTTGAGTTCCAGAGTTCATGGAGATGTCCACAAAGTATTGTCTGCTATTTTTCTTCTCTGTTCTATCTATTCTGTTTATTTCCATTTTACATCAGTTGCTTCCTTTACAGTAAATACTTCAAAATCATCATGGCAACAGTCTCTGGAGAAAATGTTTTGGATAGTTTCTTAATTATTGTTCCCTTCTAGGTATCTATGCTACAAGTCCTCAAAGTGAAAGGACTCTTATTCCATATTGTATACAGTGCACTTAAGAGAATCCAGAGTAAAATGTCTCAAAATGTTTTCAGATGTCCCCAAGCCATGTGGTGTCTCCTGGCCATGTCAGTTTGGATATTAAAATAATACCTACTTTTAAATCAGCAAATTAGACTAATGGTGGGAGTACTGAAACAGATCCTCCAACTTTGAAGTGAAAATAAAGCTAAGCCAAACAAAGACACACCTGGTTCTTGTGAAACACAACACTGAGCATGTGAGCGGACAGCTCAGGTGCTTACATCTCTGACTGGTGGAGTAAGGGCTGCCACAAACCAGTTGTGCCCACATTCTCCCAGCACAGATACAGCACAACATAGTATGGTGCCATGCTCTGCCTCTTAGCTGTCATTTACATCAGGCCTCTGTATTTGTAACAAAAGATCTATTTGGCTTGACAGCCGATCTGAGAGACTTTGCCAAATCCAATTGTGATTTAAAAAAAAAGTTTTGCAAACTGATAAAACTGAAAGCACATCTGAGATTTGGTACACAAGCATACGGTGGCATATGGTGACAACTACTGAAGCAGACATTCAATACATGCTGCCACATTGTACTGAGTAGCACAAAAAACAGGGTCTGAGGCATTCAAGTGAGTTGGACATCCTCATGCCATTAAAGGAACTAAATTCATCACTGATTAGGTTATGCAGCAGCTCTTCTGTCACAGCGCAGATTTCTCTGAACTAGAGTTGTTATGTTCCTGCATCCCTCACTAGAAAGGCAACAGATTTTATTCTGGGAGCAAATTCTACTCTTGTACTTTGATGCCATGTTGAGAAGGATTGTGGGGTTGCATCAAGGTTTGGCAAGAAAGAATACAAGGTGATTAATAATTGAGTCTCTGCCATAGGCACAGAAGAAGGAATATTAATACTAGCATCATGTATTTATCAACTCTGATGGTGATAGGAGATAATAGTATTAAATGATTGGCTGGACGAGTGGAGTTAAGAACAACACAAAGTAAAAAAAGAGAGAAACAAAGAACGAGAGAGAAAGAAAAAAAGAGAGAAAGAAGTAATACAAAGTATCTTTACCCAAAGAGACAAGTTATAGTAATATTAGTAATCTGAAGCAGGGTGAGAACATTTTACTACTTGCCTCTATTTTATTGACAGTGTTACTACTGGAGACAAAAGCAGATTGCCTTAAAGCTAAACACTCCTTGTTAGGATGCTAGCTCTGAGGACCTTAAGGAACAAATTTGTTACAATATTTTTTACCACATGGAGCACTTTCATGAGCCTGGGATGAAAATAGCTGGCCAGGAAAACAGCTCTGTTCCTTTGTCCAAGAGCCCAATCACACCCTGTAAAGGCCTGAGCTCCTTATCTCATTCTGGTCTTGTTTCCTGCCAAACCTAGAAACTAACACAAATAAATGGCTAATTGCTCCCTTGGCCAATATGATCTTTCTGACCATTGTCTGATTCAAGTAGAAGGTTGTGTGTAACAACGTGCAAGTATGCCCTGCCAATTTATGCAGTAGATGGTCTCCTGAAATACTGAACCAATAGGAGTTTCTGCCAATTTCATTAGAGACTCACATTCTAGAGTTTGAAAAAAGGTTAAAACAAGTGTCACAATTCAATGAAATCGCATTTGTAAAGGGCTAAGCATTGAGCCTGGCATACAATAAGGACTCAACAAATGACAGCTGTTATTGAATTATTGTCAAAACCTCTTTTATTGAAATGGTAAAGTATTGGATTTTAAAAAATTCTACAATACCTCCTTTTACACAGAAGATTAAGCCTTAGGGTAAATATATGTCTAATGGCATAAAACTAGGGGTGCCGGTCCCTGGATTGGAACCTAGAGAAGTTTTTAGCAGAAATAAATGTGTAATTTAGAGGGATTCTGTTGTATATCTTATTATTTGTTTTACTGTTCAGTGCAATACACTTAATTAGTCATTCTGCTCAGCTCACAATTAAAAAAACAATAAAAACAAGAGGCATTTCCATACAGTTTGATTTTCTTGCAGTTCTGGGTGTCTTTTGTTTTGAGGTTAATTGTAATTCTCCTTGTGGTTGTGCAAGGATGTGAAGCATGTCTACCTAGGGTCTATCCTCCTGGATGGTATACAATTTAGGGTTATGTACACATATGTGTACATGTTTCCTTGATAGGTAGCATGCGCCAGACTCATTACTGAAGAGTCTCAGACACCTTGCTTTAAATAATTTTTTATTGGTGCATGTTCAGTACCTAGAAAAAGGGCACATAATATGTACTCAGCAGACATTTGTTGAATGAAGGAACAAAGAGAGCCTTATTTGATCTTCAGGTCCAATTCTCTCCTTTACTTATTATTTAAACTCCACAAGTGCTATGTTTAATGCTATTCTTCTGCATGATGAGAATTAAGAGACGGCAATATATTTGTATCATTATTATCAGAGTAAATTTCAGTTATTACTAAACCAATCTAAAGAACTTTAAAGAAAGTTCAGAGATGAATTTTCTAAAAGAGTTATTTTAATCTGTGAAATACGACCAAGTTAAATTAAGAAATTCAGAAGAGTTCCTCAAATACTTTTTAAAATATATTTTATTGCTTATGTTATTACAGTTGTCTCATTTTCTCCCCTTTATTCCCCTCCACCCTGCACACTCCCTCCCACTCACATTCCCCCCCTTAGGTTCGTGTCCATGGGTCACACATATAAGTTCTTTGGTTTCTACATTTCCTATACTATTCTTAACCTCCCCCTGTCTATCTTCTACCTACCATTTATGCTACGTATTCTCTGTACCTTTTCCCCCTCTCTCCCCCTCCCATTCCCCTACTGATAGCCCTCCATGTGATCTCCATTTCTGTGATTCTGTTCTTGTTCTAGTTGTTTGCTTAGTTTGTTTTTGTTTTTGTTTTAGGTGTGGTTGTTAATAACTGTGAGTTTGTTGTCATTTTACTGTTCCTATTTTTTGTCTTCTTTTTCTTAGATAAGTCCCTTTAACATTTCATATAATAAGGTCCTGGTGATGATGAACTCCTTGAACTTAACCTTCTCTGGGAAGCACTTTATCTGCCCTTCCATTCTAAATGATAGCTTTGCTGGATAGAGTCATCTTGGATGTAGGTCCTTGCCTTTCATGACTCCCAATACTTCTTTCCAGCCCCTTCTTGCCTGCAAGTTTTCTTTGGAGAAATCAGCTGACAGTCTGATGGGCACTCCTTTGTAGGTTACTGTCTCCTTTTCTCTTGCTGCTTTTAAGATTCTCTCTTTATCTGTCATTTTGGGTAATGTAATTATGATGTGCCTTGGTGTGTTCCTCCTTGGGTCCAACTTCTTTGGGACTCTCTGAGCTTCCTGGACTTCCTGGAATTGTATTTCCTTTACCAAACTGGGGATGTTCTCCTTCATTATTTGTTCAAATAAGTTTTCAATTTCTTGCTCTTCCTCTTCTCCTTCTGGTACCCCTATGACTTGGATGCTGGAACGTTTAAAGATGTGCTGGAGGTTCCTAAGCCTCTCCTCATTTCTTTGAATTCTTGTTTCTTCATTGTGTTCTGGTTGAATGTTTCTTTTTTCCTTCTGGTCCACACCATTGATTTGAGTCCCAGTTTCCTTCCCGTCACTGTTGGTTCCCTGTACATTTTCCTTTATTTCACTTAGCATAACCTTCATTTGTTCATCTAATTTGCGACCATATTCAACTAACTCTGTGAGCATCCTGATTACCAGTGTTTTGAACTGTGCATCTGATAGGTTGGCTATCTCTTCATCGATTAGTTGTATTCTTTCTGGAGCTTTGATCTGTTCTTTCACTTGGGCCATTTTTTTTGTCTCGGCATACCTGTTACGTAGGAAGGGGTGGAGCCTTAGGTGTTCACCAGGACAGGGCAACCACATCGCTGTGTTGTGACACTATATGTGGGGGAGGGGTCTGAGAGGGAATAGTGCCGCTTGTTCCACTCTCTGTTGGTTTTCAGTCACTTCCCCTGCTACCCACATGCAAATTGAGCCCTTCTGGTGCTGATTACCGTGTGGGTGAGCTTGTGTACCTTCTAGGACCCTGTGGGTCTCTTCAATGAACTCTCCTGTGTGGCTGGGAGTTTCTCCCCCTGCCGCCTCAACCCCCACAGGTGTTTTTACTCAGAGGTTTGAGGCTTTATTCCTCCCCATCCTCCCCCCCCACCCCCCGCACTGGGACCTTGGGTTGCGTGGTCTGTTTCGCTCCCCAGTGGTTCCTCCCGATTTATCTGCATGGAAATGTGGGACCGCTCAGTCCACAATCTGCTGCCTCACCGGATCCACCAGCCGCTTCCTTGCCCACCAGCTGCAGCCTTGCCCGCCCTGGTCCTCCAGCCACCACCTTGTTGTGAGTCCTCTCCCCCGGCTGCCTGTCTCTGCCCCTCCTACTGGTCTGGATGAATGTTTCTTTAACTCCTTGGTTGTCGGACTTCCATACAGTTCGATTTTCTGTCAGTTCTGGTTGTTTTTTGCTTTTCAATTTGTTGTTGTCCTTCTTTTGGTTGCACGAGGAAGTATAGTGTGTCTACCTATGCCTCCATCTTGGCTGGAAGTCCTCAAATACTTTTTGTTATAAGTATCTTGTAATGTATCTACTTATAAGAGATTACAAAAAATAAGACTACCTTTAAGATAGAAGGTTTCAGGAACCACTATGGAGGACACATGGACATAACCAAGGGGGAGGGTGGGAGTGGGGGAGGGGGGTGGGATTAGCTGGGGTGGGGGGAGAGTGTTGGGGGGAAAATTCAAACTGTAATTGAACAACAATAAAGTAATTTTTAAAAAAAAGATAGAAGGTAAAGCAGCTTACGTTCACAGGGCAAGATTCATGTTGGTATATTTATCATCCTTACTAGGTGATAGCAAAGCTCACTCCATTAACACAGTGTTTATTCAAGTGCAGTCAGCATACCAGTGGGGGTTCACATGATTATTTTAGTTGATGGCACACAGACATACCTTTCTTAAACAAAAACAAAAATCTGCATTTTGGATATTAATGCTTAAGACTAGTAGGTATGACAATAAAGAAAGAATATGAGTCAACTTAAAATTATTTTTAAAACAACAGCCCAGTTGATAGATAATATTGCAAAAATTGTGAAGATAGTAAGTAAAAAACTGAAGCTTTAGAAACATTAGGTTAAAGGAATAAGGAAGGATACAAAGTACATTAATAAGTTGCTCATTTGATGGGATTTGGAAAGGAAATTGTGACCCTGGCCACACAGGGCAGATACTCCTTCTAAACCATCCATGGACAATGATGACCATTTATTTCAGACCCATTCTTTGACAGTTCCAGACTACTTTTGTTTCCTTGGCCAAAGCTTAAGACTTTGGTTCCTGATTATTTCCATGCCCATAAGAGACAGGTCATCACCTCTAACCCCACTTCTCTTCTAATCTCATCTCACAGGACCCTAAGCCAGTTCAAAGTTTCAGGCCCAGTGTTGGTCTAAGAAGGGATTCTGGGAGTTTCAACTCTGCCTAACTCTGTTTTTTTAAAAGCATTTTTGGCCCTGACTGGGGTAGCTCAGTTCTTTGGACATTGTCCTACAAAGCAAAGGATTGTCCCAGGTCGAGGCACGTAAAAGAGGCAACCAATCAATGTTTCTCTCACACATTGATGTTTCTTTTCCTCTTTCTCCCTCCTTTCCTGTCTTTCTAAAAAATAAATAAGTAAAATTCTTTTTAAAAATAAATAATGCCCTGGCTGGTGTAGCTCAGTGGATTGAGCACAGGCTGCGAACCAGAGGGTCGCCAGTTCAATTCCCAGTCAGGGCACATGCCTGGGCTGTGGGCCAGGTCCCCAGTGGGGGCCAAGTGAGAGGCAACCACATATTGATGTTTCTCTCCCTCTCTTTCTCCCTCCCTTCCCCTCTCCCTTCCCCTCTGTCTAAAAATAAATAAATAAAATCTTTAAATAAATAAATCAGTTTCTGCATCTTGCTAGGATACTTACTGTTTCTCAGGTCTTGGTCTATAATAAAACACTTTTTTTTGGTTTGCGTTTTCTTCCTAAAACTATTGAATAACAGATTATGTCATGAAAAGAGCACCTGTACCCTGAGTTGTCTTCCCCTTTTCTTTCACAGGCACGTGTGTGACACCAACCTGTTTGGGTATCAGTTTTATAATCAGTCAGTTAGAAAAAATAATATCTAATTCACACAGATGTTGAGTTTTTAATTCTGCATTTTCTACTCTCTGAGTGGAGGGAATCTGGCTAAGGTGATTGTGGGCGATTGTTGCAGCAAGTAGAACAGAAGAGTAGCTAAGACCACATAGGGCTGCACTGCCCCCATACAGAAGCCACAGTCCACATGGGGATTTTGAGCACTGAAAATGAAGCTGCAGGTGGGTAGATGAAGTACAAATTGAGGTAGCCTTTCAATTATAATCAACGTCACAAACCAGTGTAATTTACCATGTTAACAGACTAAAAACAAAAACTGTGATAACTCAATATGTGCAAAATTTTAAAAATAAAATCCAACATCCATTTCAGATTAAAACTGAACTCTCAGCAAATTAGGAATAAAAGAGAACTTTCTTAACCAGATAAAGAGCATCTACATAAAATGTATAGCTAATATAATACTTACTGGTGAGCAATTGAAAGTTTCCCTAAGTACAGGAACAAGGCAAGGGTAGCCACTGTAACCAATATTTTCAATATTGTACTGGGGTTCTAGCCAGTGAAATAAAACAAGATAAAGACAACTACAAATCAATATTTTTATTACTTTCTCCAGCATATGTCAAGCTATTTGTTTATTTTCATTGACTTTTTTTCTTCAAACACATACTTCCCATTCAATTCTGGAAGTAGAGAATGTTAGAATACAATACTTATTTTTAAACGAATCTTAATGATGCACTGGCTGGTGTAGCTCAGTGGATTAAGTGCCAGCCTGCGAACCAAAAGTCACCGGTTCAATTCCCAGTCAGGGCACGTGCCTGGGTTGTGGGCCAGGTCCCCAGTAGAGGGTGCATGAGAGGCAATCACACGCTGATGTTTCACTCCCTTTCTCCTTCCCTTCCCCTCTCTCTAAAAATAAATAAATCTTTTTAAAAAAGAACTATAATGACTATTGAAGTCATTGAAATATACATTATTTTAAAAATAACTTGAAAATAGATTTTCTTGAAAATTTCAATATTCAAGAAAGCAAATTTTCACTGGAACCATGTTCATATTTTTTATTACTTTATTCTTATACCCACAATGATTACCATTATTTTGATTTGTAATACACTGTCAATGGCAAAGAGATTTATGGATAAATATTCCAAATAAGCATAATGGGTTAAAAAAATAAAGCTACCAAATTATGATTTCAAACTAATCAGGTATCCAGAACACAAGCATCACAGGAAGGTTAGATTCAGTGAATTCACCATCTTTGTTTTACAGTGTTTAACTATTGTCGTAGAAGAGAAATGGCCAGAACAAAGTCATGATTGTTCATCAGTTCAAGCTTAGCAACTTACTTAACATATACCAAAATATATTATTGGTTAGTAATAATGCATACATTGACTTCTAATTGAACGAAAGGAGAGGGGGCTGCCCAGGAAAAATAAAGGAAATAAAACTCACTGTGGTTGGAATTCAGTGTGATTAAAATAAACAGAATCCTAAATAGCATTCCAAAGATATTATACCTCTAATGGTAACTTCTTCCCTATATCGACGGAGAAGAAA
>VMDR010007908.1:0-38554 GCA_007922815.1 Macrotus californicus
AAGAGCACCTAGGATCTACAAAAAGTCTTGCAAATCCTATAACACGAGGCCTAATAACCTAACAATTATAGGGAAAGATTCCACTCCAATAGATTTGTACCTCCATCCAAATTATATATGATTATATGCAAGGACTTAATGAAGAGATTTTTACATGTGACAAAAAAAAATTAAGTTAATTTTAAGCTGCTGTTGGGATTTGAGTAGTGAAAATTAATTACACCTTTCACCTCTCCCCAAGTTAGTATCCAATTAAGAAATAGACACAAGAAGCTGAATGATATTTTTAAAAATTGCCTTTATTTCTGATAGTACTGAACTGGATTTATGTGCAGCCAATTGGGTACCTTAATAAACTCTTGATGGATCTGAAACCTAGAGGTGAGCGTCAATCATCTGTGGGGTTCGGTGAGCAGGCAGTCTTACTAGAATCATAGTTATGTCTCCTTTGGATGCAGAGAGGGCCTCCACATATCCTTTCAAAGCTGGGCTTGGTCCCTGACCCAAGCATGCTTATGGGTCCAGAATGCCAACAGCCAGTGTGACCCAACTTGAAACAGAAATCTAAGAAGGAGCTGAGCTGCAGGTATTGGTAGGTTCTTTCTCTCTGCGTCATTCACCACAAAGTCAGACCTTCTTTCCTGGCAACCAGGGCATGAGTGGGAAAGAGAGGGGCTGAAAGTATTTCTCCCACTCATACTCCTTTTCTCCTAGTGCAACGATGCTCCAAATGTGGTCCTCGTATTAGTAGCATCAGCATCGCCTGAGAACGTGGCAAAAATGCAAATTCTTGGGCCCCAGCCCAGACCTACCAAATCAGAAACTCTGAGGGTACAACCCAGCAATATGCGTTTCCATAAGCCCTCCTGTGTGATTCTGATAATAATTATGTCTGAGAACCACTATGCTGAAGCATGTAATGCACGTGCAGTATACATGTGTACATGTGGACTTACATCTACAAATGGAGGGTAATCAAATCTACCCTGGTGATTTGTGTAAGCATGAGCAATAGTGCTGAGCATAAGAACTGACAGCTATTAGGCCCTTCATAGGTGGTAGTTTCTATTTATAATTATTACTGTTATTTAATCACTTATTTAACAAATATTCATTAAGTGCTTACACTGTACCAGATTCTAGTAAAGCCTCTAAAATTGAGATGCTGAAGGAAAACAGACACAGTTATTTTCCTTAGAAGCTGCTAGTCCTGTAGAGGAGATAAATATTCATCAAAGAATCACAAATAAACACAAAATACATCTATAATAGGTGCTGTAAATGGCAAGAATACAAATTTATTAATGTGGGTCACAGGGAGTCTGGTTTAGTCTTGGAGGAGTCAGGTAGCAGATTTCCTGAGAAGCTGTCATTTGAATTCATGTCTGAAGGATAAACAGAAGTTGAATAAGCACAGGGAAAGCTAATCAAAAAGTCCCCAAAGAGTGACAACAGTTCCTGCAAAATTCCTGTGGCAAATAGGAACATCAAGGAACCAGAGACGATCAATGGTTACTGAGTGCAGAAAGCAAAGGAGAGAGTAGTTCAAAATTAATTTGGAAAGTCATATCCCAGAGGAATTGTAGGATAATGTCATTCCCCAGAAGTCCTCTGGATGTGACTCAACAAAGAGCCAGATGAATACCAGGTGTGCAGTCAAGCCTCCACTGGTCACACCTGGTGGGCCACAGCATCAGACTGTCCGACCATGACAAGGGGACACAGAGCTGACAGCACAGAGTGCCTGCTCATAACTTGTGCATAATAAGCCAGAATGAAGAGAGGAGGGACTTGGTAGGACCAGTGTCCAGGATGCCCCCCGGGAGCCAGGAAGAGGAAGTCCTAGGGGAAGGAAGTGGGCAGAGAGGCAGGACCACACTACTCTTTTGGGAAAGGGGCAAGTTCTGCCTTCTCTGCCCTTGGTAAAGGCAATGAGTTGTCCAAATTTGCTTGAGTGGCCATCCCTGACCCTGGCAGGCACAGCAAGTAGGGTCCTACCTGTTCAGGTCCTAAGCTGTGACTTCAAAACTTACCTGTGTGAGGCCCATTGCCTCAATATCTCACCTCACTCTGGAAAGAGCTGAGCAATGGCTTACTAAGCCACCCCTCCCAATGTCAGGAGGGGCAAGGGAGCCCTCTTTAACTCAAGGGAGAGGGAAAGGCAATTAACATTCACTGAGCACTTATTACATGCCAGGTACTGAGCAGCCTTCAAACCTCTTTAGTGCTAGACAGGGAATAACTATAAAATGGGGGGAAAGATTAATTTGGAGAGAAAGGTAAGGCACAAAAATACAAAAAATATGCTTTTCTCTGCTGTTGTTGCTAGTGATGCGTGTGTATTTGTGAAATATATTGCATTTTAATTTCTGTTCCTGCCTTGAGAAATTTTGTCAAGATTATTGTCCAGCCACATATACCATGAAGATACACTGAAGGCCATGAGACAGCCCTTGTCACACCCTGATGGTATTCTGACCATGACACTGTGGGAAGCTTAGCCTACTTGTAGAGCACAGGAGTGTCCCCAGTGTGGTAGAGTCCATGGCCATGAGGTCATGCACCTTTCTCATTTCCTCTCTCTTGTGAATTTCAGTAGTGCACTTGGAGGTTGAATTAGCAAAGCACTTGGCTACCCATTCTTTACACCATGGCGGTGTCCTGAAAAACTCTTGAGTCTGGAAAAGGGATGAATTTAAACCCTTACTGTTTTCCATAGAAGTTTTGCAGGTATTTACGTATTTGGCCCCTGGTCCTCTGGCATCTGCAGTGACTGGTACTGGCTGGCATGTTTTTTCCCTCGATCATTTTTATTGCCAGTGTCCACGGTTGCTGGAAGACTTTCCAGGAGCCTGCATGCATATGGCTTTTGACGGAAAAATGTCTCCCTTGGCACGTCCTTGTAGGAACCACATATATCAAAACCCAGCTCCGAGACCACCCTTCCAGCCAAACATTCATAAATGTCCAGGAGGGAAAGAAGTTATGCAGGAAGACTATATCTCTTAATAAAATCTTGAAAGAGTTTCCATTTCATTTCTCATAAATCCTCTGTAAGTGAGTGTCGTACAATACTTTCTTAAGAGGCAAAATTGCCTCCAAATCTTTTCCTGGATCAAGACTACAGGACCATTTGTACCTGTCTGACACATCATAATCCATCTTTGGCTTGACAGTGGGAGACACGATTTTTTATTTCATTTATTATATTATTATTCAAGCTCATTTTTAATAAATAGGCTTTCACTGAACACAGCTTCCTTTTAATAGAAATGTCTAATAAAGTTTAGCATAAATGCCACGATTTCTTCACATAGTAGAACTTGCTTTAGAAGTCTCTGTGCTATACTTTTGCCCTCTAGAAAGTGGTAGAAATTTGAGGGAGCTGACATAACACTCAGTGTAAACTCTGCAATTAAACAGACCAGGTCAGATCCAACTACCTCAATGTGACCTAGAGCAAATCACTTCAATTCTCTGGGCATGCGTTTTTAATTTAATTTTTTAGGTGACATTGGTGAATAAAATTATATAAGTTTCAGGTGTACAATTCTATAATACATCATCTAAATATTGTATTGTGTGTTCACCACCCCAAGTCAAGTGTCCTTCTGTCACCATTTATCCCCCTTTTACCCTCTTCTACTTGTCCCCACACCCCTTTCCCTCTGGTCATCTCCCTACCGTGTTCTGTGTCTATAAGGGTTTTCTGTTTGTTTGTTTGTTTTTTGCTTAATCCCTTCACCTTTTTCAACCAGCCCCCAAAGCCCCTCCTCTCTGACAGCTGTCAGTCTGTTGTCTGTATCTGTGAGTCTGTTTCTATTTTGTTTGCTGCTTTCTCTTGTTCATTAGAGTGCTTCTGTTTCCTCATCTGTAGAATGGGGATAATAAGAAATCACTGTAAGAATTTATTTTTAAAATGACCTAAAAGCTTAATGCAGTGATGTTCCATCATATACATGTGTTAAACTGTATTTTATTATTGTCTTATACCGTCAAATTTAATAACAGCCTCAGGTTCTTCTATCTAATTCTAGTAATGGTTGCTATTTTTTTGAGCACCAACTATATGCTATGAACTGCCAAATACTTGATGTGAATTATCTCATTAGAGGCTCGAGATAACTCTGTAAGTTAGGTGTTATTATCATTACCATTTCACAGATGAGGAAATTGAGAGGCAGAGACATGAGTCATCCCTTACGGAGGTCACTTGGCTGGTAAGCAGTGGAATTAATGCCTGTCTCTGTTGTGATGGTCTGCAGGCCTCCTCAAGGGCACACAGTACATCTCAGACATCGGGGTGAGGGCTTGGCCACTAGCAGGTCATTTCCTGACCCCCTGAAACACTGGGAAGTGCCTGGGATTTTTGACTCTGTCCAGTCTGCACTCAGAAAGGCCAGAGAGGGGCATGGCCTTATTCAACGTTTGCACGTGTTCTGACTGTTGGTTTCTTCACTTATAAATGGAGTGAGAAATGCTAACAGGCTCTTGGGGACTTTGGGGGAGGCTATGCTGTCTTGTGGTTTGAGCACGCAGGTCCTGGCATCTGACAGCCTGCAGCTCACCCAAGGACCACACTCCACGAGCTATGTGACCTTGGGGAAATTACTAGATCTTTCTTGGCCTCAGCTACCTTAGCAGTGCTCTCCCTCTTATCAATACTAGAGAACTAACAGCATTGTTATAATAACTTCAGCAGAACACGACTGAAATCAGGGTCAAGAACACAGTTTTGTCTATTTTGCCTATGTGAGAAATTCTTCACTATACCACAGTTGCACATTGTCCAATTCAGGGAATTTAATTGAGAGGGCCATGGCACACTGTTAGATACAATGGTCCTAAATGAAAATTATGAAGCCATCCAAAGCTCCTGCATCACACATGGCAGCCTTGGTGACAAAGTAGGAATGCTAGGGGGTGGTGATGCAGAAGAACTGGCTTTGGGGTCCCAAAGCGCCAGCACAGCCCCTAAGTGAAGCCACAGACACTTCACAGCTAGGGCACTTCCTTGGAGAAACAAGAGCCTTGTGTTTATTCTCTACTCAAGCAGGGTCTGCAAACTTTTTCTGCAAAGGGCCAGATAGTATATATAATTAGGGTTTGTGGACCAAGAAGCAGTATCTTCAATTCTTCTAACATTGGGCCAGCAAGGGGCCACCACCCAGCCTAACACAAACAGGCAGCAAGAGGATTTGGTCTGTGGGTGTAGTTTGACAACCCTGTCCCAGGGTGTAGTGGTTGAGAGCATGTGTTCTGCAGCCAAACCACACGGGGTTGTGTCTACATTTGTCACTTTGTAGCTGGGTGGCGCTGGGAAAATTATTTAAACTCCTTTTCCTTAGCGTCCTTCTGTGTATAAAGGGAATAAAGATACCATGGGGTGCTGGGGGTTAAATGAGTGAATGTGTGTCAGGCACTCAGAGCAATGGGTTCCATGCAGGAAGTGGCCATTTGTCTTTATTGTTACTACTACCTTCCAGTTTGTCCTCATTTCTCTCGGTTTTGTAAAACACATCTCACATCAGGGTTTGTCTCTATGTGTTTTCATGATTCTCTTGTGCCCAAACCACCTGGGACAAAACTGAACAATCTGTTACAAATGCAGATTCCTGGGCCCTTCCCCAGACTAGCAGAATTGAGCCTTCTGGAGGTGGGCCCTGGGAATAAGCACTTAATATACTTACTTCGCTGGTGGTTGCTCTGCACATAAAGATTAGAGTTCACTGCCCTCAGATTTCCCCATATCCTCCTTCTGATCAAGATTGCAAGCTGGAAGACAAATAGAAAGGAGGGAGACCCATCACTGAATTAACGTGAACTCCAATCCACCAGCAGCCTCGCTCAAGGCTCAAAGCCCAGTGGTAGAATACACACTTCTCAATTCCCTCCAAGACTGGGAGGGCGAGTAGTAACTGATGATTGGGAAAACCAAGCACTGTCCCTGTCCAGACTGTGTGGTTGAACCCAGGGGAGCTAATTCCATGCAGAAAATGAACTCAGTTGAACCTTGTGGATTTGGAACTCAGCGTGGAAAGGCTGACCTTACAGTGTCCCAGGCCTCCATCCAAAACAGTGGGTTTGGGAGACACACAAGCACCCCTGGGCTTCCTGAACCTCCACGATGAAAAGCAAGTACCCAGCATGCAGCTGCTCAGGGGGAAAAATCCCTCAGTGTTACTTTTCCTGAGGGCAACAATTTTTTATTTTATTTTAAATATATTTTTAGAGAGAGTGGAAGGTAGAAAGAAAGAGAGGGAGAGAAACATCGATGTGCAAGAGAAACATCAGTGAGCTGCCTCTCACAGGCCCAGGCCTGCAACCCAGGTATGTGTCCTGACTGGGAATCGAACCAGTAACCCTTTGGTTCACAGGCCAATGCTCAGTCCACTGAGCCACACCAGCCAGGGCTTGTTTTCTAATTTGTGCAATAAAAATAAACATGTGGGGGTATATGACTAGTTTTTTAAGGTAAAAACTTTATTTTATTTTTTAATTTTTGAGAGAGGGGAAGGGAGGGAGAAATAGAGGGAGAGAAACATCAATCGGTTGCTTCTCATATACAACCTGACCAGGAATCAAGTCAGTGACCCTTTGCTTTACAGGATGGCACCCAACAGCGAAGCCACGCTGGCCAGGGCTTAAGGTACAAACTGTAAAAAGTACCAATTTGTACAAGGTAAAACTTAAAAGCACCCTTCCACACTCAATCCCTCCCACCAAAGATAACCATAACTATTATTTTCTTCTGGGTCCTTCTAGAAATGTCTTAAGTATATACAGAGAAACTTGCTGGGTGTGTTTGCTAGAAACATATTTTGTTTGCACTAATAGAATCATACAGTATGTACTCTAGGCAACTCACTCTTTTGGGTTCAATTACACCCTGGGCCAAAGTTCAACTTTAATTCCAAATATCCACTTCTGACACTTCTATCCTTTCTAATACATCCCCCTCTTTCTTCCTTCCATTCTGTACTGTCATTATCTATATTACTTAGAAATTAGACTAATGGATGTGTTACCATCATCCCAGTAAGGATGAATGTCTACACGTAGAGAGATATTTCTTAAAACGCAACACATGCATAGGCATAACTCTCCTCCACTCTATAAATCAATCTGATGTTTCCCTGGGCTCTATCAGCAAACACACCCATATTGCTACCCACACCCTCTTTCCCTGTTGCTCCGGGGACAGTTTCCACAATAGCTGATGTGACTACCAAACCAAGAAGTGACAACTTAAGATATACTTAACTTAGAGGTGCTAGCTTAAAGATATACCCAGGCCCTGGCCAGCTGGTGTGGCTCAGTGGACTGAGTGCTGGCCCACGGACCAGAAGGTCACCAGTTTAATTCCTGGTCGGGGCACATGCCTGGGATGCAGGCCAGGTCCCCAGTTGAGGGAATGTGAGTGGCAACAGATAGATGTATCTCTTGCATAGGGATGTTTTTCTCCCTCCCTTCCCATCTCTCTAAAATAAATAATAAAATCTTTTTAAAAAAAGACATACCTAGGCACCCTGGAGGGTCTCCTGGAGGTCTCCCTACTCACCTCTGGCAATTCATAATGAAGTTTAAAAAGCTGTTAGGTAGCAAAATATTGATTTGCTCACAAAATTGGCTCCACCCTACGAGCCACTATTCATTTTGGGAGTCAGTGAGGTACACATCTCCAGTGGAGAACATGAGGCCTTCCAGAAGACTGAAGACAAGCAAGCAAGCAGTACCTAGATTTATAAGAAAAGAGAAAAGGCAGATTTCCTCAGCCATGGACCAGAAGACCTGATAGAGCATATCAGAAAGATCTGACATTGGGCAAGTGAAACGGAGCCTTGTGAGCAATTAGTACAAGAGGACCCAGCATGAAGTTGCCAAGACAGCGCCATCCTCAAGACCCCAATAACCACATTCCCTTTTTAAGTGCAGTTACCAGCCTGGCAGACCAGGAAATTTCCATAAGTATAGGGGATCAGAAGTTCAGCAGAGGGTTTTACAAAATCGTCCGTGAGGGTAGGGTGGCATTTCATTTAGTTTAGCTTTGTGTTCAGATGTCTAACTGGCCATAGATCATTAGTGGTGCACCTCAGGATTTGCTGTGATACTTAGGGGACCTTGTGGGTGACACACCCTCAGGGAGGAGACTACTGAGAATTTTTCTCCTAGAAGAATGCGACAGTCCTTAGGTAGGCTGAGACGGTGGGCTGCTTAGTACAAGGTATGTGCTTTGGAGCAGATAGGAACAAGCAAAAATAAACCACGGCCATTGTCAATGATGGAAAGACACAAATATACGGTGGGAGATTTAGGGAAAAGGGTGGAAGGGGAGGGAACCCCTGCCTGCCTGCCTGGCCTTGGGGCCCTTGATCTCCCAGCATCATTTATTTGGGCAAAATTCATGGAAAAGAAAGGAGAACCTCCAGATACTGTAGAAGAAACACCTTATATGCTGTTTAGGAAGAAAATCTGTTCAATGAAAGGGAACAAATAGAGAGTTCTGATCAATTTTCAAAAGTCCTTCACAAAGAGCAGCCTAGAAGGGCCCCAGAGGACCAAGCAGACCACAAGGTCACCGGTTTCAGTACCTCCTGAAAACTTGACCACTGGCCTCTCCGAAAATAATGATCTCTGAGTAAAGGAGCAAGTGCGTGAGAGTAATTCATTCAATCCGCTCTCATTAGATGCTGTCTGCCCTGGATCTAGCCTAGTGACTTCTGCTGGGCAGATAGAAACGTACATGACACCCCTTGTCTTTAAGGCTCTTGTAGCCAAGACTGTGTTTCTCAAGAGAAGGTGCACAGATTACCTGAATCAGAATCATCCAAATGCTTGTGTTAAAAATGCAGCTTTTTGAAACCCACCCTACAGTTGCCAAATGTACATTTTAACAAGTTCCTAGGTCAGAAAGTTTAACAGCCACTGCTCTGGAGGAGGCATGTAAGAATCTGGCTCTAAGTAGGAGTGTGAACGTGTGTATGTGGTGGTGGTGAAGATGTGTGTGTACATACATTGTAAGGCCATGAGGACATGCTGTGAGAATCTGCATTTGCATATGTGAATGCACGCAGTGCAGGGGTGGCACCTGGGAGAAAGCGTATTTATACGGGTGCTCAATTACCTAATCAGAGGAGAAGGAAGGACCCAACCCTGAGATTCTGAAACTAAAAATAGCTCACGATCCATCCAGAGCAGTCTTAAGGATGTGAGGTATGAAGTGTCTAGACTTCCGCATGCAGTCCATGATCCATGGGATAGAAAAGAAACAAACTTTTTAATACTGTCAATGCGTTGTAGCAACAGCATTCTCAGAGGCTCAGGGACCTGAGCTTGTGTTCAGTCTGCCATGCTTACTACCTGCGTGACCTTGCTGGAGAATCGTGGTTGTGGAGCCTTGATGCTCCTCTCCAAAGAAGGAGGTAGCAGCGCCAACCCTGCAGAGCGTTGTAATGCTGGCATTGCGACATGTAGTCCACCCCTGAGGATCAGATGCCTGAGACTGGGAAAAAAAAAAAAAAAGCCAAGAGGCAAGGCTTGAGGAGTGAGATCCGGCAGGCGGAAGGATTGCCCTCCAATCAACACTGCTCTGGGGGTTTGCGCATAAACTCGGGAATTCACAGTGAAAGTGGCTGCTTGTGTCCTCCTTCTTCTGATGAAAGCCTTACCTTTCCTGTCCCTTAAAACAAGAGCCGGCCATCAGGTTAAGACTTCCTTAAGCGATGTGGCGCTCCCTGTTAGCAGAGTGCTGGAGCCCAAACTGGACGATGGAGATGCGTGCCCCATCCACCAGCAGAACTTTGACGCTGGCCATCTGTCATCTCCCAGAGCCAGGACCCATGAGTCTGACACTTTGGATTTTTCTAGTCTCCCAGTGTCTTATTGGCTGTCAGAGTCGTGATGACTCGCACGGGGTGTTGCTCTTGTCCGCTTATACCGCTGAGAATAGCGCTAAGGAGTCGATAAGAGATCGCCAGCAGGTGGCCATGCGCACAAACAGGGGTTTACATCCAGCCCTTCTGCCCAGGGGGACGTGCCGCAGCAGGCAGGGAGAAGCGGTCCTCGCCGCAGGCCCTTCCTCCAATGCACCCCAGAGCACGATGGGAGCAGCTCTCAGCTCGACTTAGCGCGTTCCAATGGCTTCCTACCTACCAGGCTGCCATATGTTCCGGACCATTCTACTGCCAGATGCATGTCAAAGTTTTCCTTTTTAAAATGTAATTTTCCCCAGAATTTATTGGCATCCTACAATGCTGCTTCTTGGCTGCAGAAGCAGCTTTTCTGCCATTTGGGCCCAAAATAGAAACCACACGCAACCTTGACGGTAATCATGGCCAAGGAGAGAGAACGCACATCTATGTCTAAGGCGCCTGAAGGTGAGTTCTTCCTTTGCGTTTCTACGGCTCTGAAGGTAAGGTCGACAAAGCTGGGACTATCAGCCTTATTGGTTGTGTGACTTCATTTAAAAACTTATACAATCACAAATGTATAATAAGTACCGGACTATTAGATATCATGGATAAAGTCTGTTGCTTTGAATTTTTTAAAAGTTCAGATGTTCATAAATTAGAATTTTATTTAGAATCCCTATATTATGTTCTTTGCCTTGCCCTTCACTCCTTGCCCTCTATGTCACATGCAGGGTGAAATCTTAGCTTCTCGAGACCTCAATGTGGCTGTGATACCCAGGCATGTGTACTTAGGGATGCGTATGCTGCTTAGAGAGATGGTAGAAGAACTCTCAAGAATTTTATTCAACAAAAGCACCAACATATGTTTTTGACAGCCAGGACCCTCTTCTTGGAATGGAAATCACATTCATGTTTAAAAATTCTTACTCGTTGTCATTTGACGAGTTTGGACAAATAATCAGTATTTTTTTGTTTTCCTTTTCAAATTCTGAAACTTAAGACAGCAGTCTTCATAGACCCAAAATATAATAATACTCAACTCAGCTCTGATAACGAGAGTGTCCATGTATCGTCCTGGGACAGTGATGTCCACCTCCACATCACTGCCTCCCAAACCTGATCTCTTGTTTCCCTTCTGTTACCTGTCTAAGCTTGCTACATTTCTGGGTTGTTCCTTTGTTACATGGTTTATTTGTTCAAGCGGTTTTATATTAAAAACATGCTACTCAAATCTGCAAATAAAAAAAATTGATACTGCTGCATCCCCCTGCCGTTGGAAAATTCACTAGCCTTGGATTTATCCATGCCAAACTCAAGTACATTTAAGGTGGAACATGTACACAGCGACATCTTGGGACCTAAGACAATGTCCACCCCATTCACACTTTGTCTCTGCTGAGGATTTTGCTGGGGAGTAATTCGGGGGCCCTAGGGCAGAATCAGGCTGCCAGCTGGTGTTGAAATGGAGTTTTCCCTCCAGAGTAATCAATTATCGTTTCCCAAGACGAGCTCATGGAACGCCGCCAGCACAGTGGACTGAAGAGTCTTGGAGCTGGAGCTCTTTCCCAGATGTACGGGTCACCCCATGCGCACGTGGCAGTGGTAAACCAGAGGGGCAGCAAGAAGACAGGGTGGCTATTGGAAGCAGGTCTGATGTAAAGAAAAGTTGTGGAACAGGGAACAGTGATATCACACATATTACTTATAAGCTGTACTTTCTTTAATACCAGCTGGGTGATGTTAAAGAAATCATAGACAGATTTCCAAGGACCAGTGGAAGGAATGGATCTTAGGCATAACCTGTTCCGATTCCCTAACTAATAGGCAATAGCTTTGATGGAGAAACTGTTCTGTGTAAAACACCGCTGTGAAAAAAAACAAAAACCCAAACTCTTTCCCCCTTTCCTCAAGAACTTATTAGGACTTGAGTAACATTCTAAGAAAATATAGCATATTAACAAATAATAAATAAAACAAGGTTATGTGTGATGATAATCACTTTTTTCTTTTTTTCCTTTGAGCACTTTCTAGGTATGTCAGGTATCTTATGCACACAATTCCCATTAATTACCTTTTTTTAAAAACTGTAATTACTTTTTAAAAAATTATTACAAAAAAGGTGGTTTTTCTTATGATTCCCACTTTACAGACGAAGAAATTGAGGTTCAGGACGGTGCTGGTGCCAGTGGAGTGACAGGTACTTGCCTCGGGCATGAAATGAAAGGAGAATCCTTCCCCCGGGCCCCCAAAAAACACCTCAGTACCTCAGTACTCAAGATTTGAAAAAATCAGATGTAAAAAATTCACAGTGAACAAAACATCAGATTTTTAAATAAAGATGGGGTGAGTATGGCTGAATTGTCCCTTTGCACAACTCAGGCTCCAGTCTGGTGTGGTGCTGGCTCAGAGCATTGGTTAGAAGACTTTCCCAAACCCATAAGGCAGTATGTGGGGCATATGGCCTAAAAGATTTGATTTTCCAGCTTGAACTTTCAACCACTGCTCTCCAAGTGAGAAGGTCAAGGGTCTAGTCTTGCTGATGTGAGTCCTAGGCAGGAGCTATCAGGGGAAGCCTCTTTATCCCAGATCTGCAAGTGGGTTAAGATAGAACAGATGTGCAAAGTCAGGAGTAAAGTGGCCGCTGGCCAAATCCTATCCACTGAAGAGGAAAATCCAGCTGGGCTTGGGGAAACTGATTGTGAAACACTGAGGTTGAAAGGCCATCGTCAGGAGCCAGAGAATATCAGCTGAGTATGCAAATGGGAGTCAGAACTGGACACATCCCCGAGTTAGGAAATGGTGTTTACGAGCTCCAAGATAACGGATGTGTAGGTGAGCAAGCACACCCATGATGGAGTCGCTGAGCATCTTGGACCCCAGCGCTGTGGCTCAAAATCACTCCAGGATGGCAATCTATAAAACCAGGACTTGCAACTTAACATCCACCCCATGCTTTCCTGTCTCCAGAGAAAGGGTGATTGCCTTATTCACTTACACAATTCTACCCACACACCTGCCCTCCCAAATATTTGACCCCTGGAATGGGGCAGGGTAGGTTGATAGCTCCCTGGGGACAGGGTGGACCCTGGCTTATGGACACAGAAAGATTCCTTTCTGCTGAACCTCTGGAAGCTTGATAAGAGTGTTGCACAAATGAGGGCCCCCTCCCTACTTTTCCTTTGGCTTTGCACATCCTTAATCATTTATAGGTGCTCAGTCAATTGGGCTTGTCTTCAGAGTGACAAACGCTAGTGTTCAGAATGGAAGGACAGACCCAGCAAGGGGTTCAGTTGGGGAGTGAGGGCAAGAGATGGATTTCCAATAGAGGAAATATGGAATTTCACTTACAAACTCACGGAATGCAAAAGCTGTTGGAATTCCATGCCAGAGGGTACCCCCGGGAACCCTTCCCAACTGTCCTCACATTACTGCCTGTTACAGTAATATCCAGATTAATGCAAGAGATGTTTCCCCAGATACCCAAGTAATCTACAAAACATGTTATTCTGATTTCAGGGGGGATTCACCTAACGGCCTAGAGATGTGGGGCTCTAATTTTCTGCTTTTCTCATCGGTCCCTCGACCTTCACAAAATAAGTGACTTCAATGAGGAATATTCCCTTTTATTTTGTATCACCAGACTTCACAGCCCTCAAAACTACATGGAGCACTGGAACCCCTCTCCCTCTGGGTCCACCTCCCACACGAAATACTTAGGCATGGAGCCAGCTAACGTGGCTTGGCTAGTGGCACCTTGAAATAGAAGTAAATCCCTAATCTTCTGATTTATTGTTTCCTTTTCTTCAAACAGAGGGGAAGGCAGCAATGCTTGAAGTATTTAGGCAGTTATTCACTGTACAAATCCATCTCTTGTCTCACCCCCAATTCAGGGGAATAATATTTTTTTCCCTGGGTTACATAAGGCATGATAGAAAGCATTTCAGAACCCTCTCTGCCTGAGGACCGATTTCTTGCAGTAAATCTCCAGAAAATCTTTCACAGTTTCTAAAACGAGTGCCCAGGC
Source organism: Macrotus californicus (assembly GCA_007922815.1). NCBI lineage: Eukaryota > Metazoa > Chordata > Mammalia > Chiroptera > Phyllostomidae > Macrotus > Macrotus californicus. The sequence goes on from VMDR010007908.1 coordinate 13,936, forward strand.
TTTGGCAATAGGTTTCGCAGTGTGAGCAAGCTCGAGTTCACTCATGTGTTAACCTTGCCATCACTTCCTCTCTTTTCATCATCTCTCTGTCTCCAGTTCCAACACAGTTTCATTCAAATCACAGGTGCGGCTGTCTGTGTTTGTGTAAGTAGAGCTATGGTTAAGACCTGGGGATTTTTTATAATAAAGCTCAATGCTAAGTCAGAAATTTTTAAAAATGCCATGGGAATGAGATGAAATTGAACATGAACTGGACAATTTCACAATTAGCTGAAGGACTGAGATCATTACCAACTAGAATTTCCCAAACACATGTAGTCCTGGTGGAACAAGGCAGCTGGAAATGACATTAACCCCTTAAAGTTTTTTCCCCATATTTGTGTTGGTGTATCAGTAGATGTTGTCACTAAATGAACTGGAGAGGCACACAGGAACCAAAGATCAGTTGGCACATCTGTAACTTAGCCCTGCTTATGGTTGTACAATATGGTGGGAGGGGGGGAATCATTTGATAAGGCTAAGGTGGCTTTTGTTTATGGGTAAATGCCTGATAGCTCTTGGCTTTCATCCGATGTTTTGGGCGCAGGGACCATGGTCCATCTTTTCTAAGTTGGCCCTTAAACAATTCTGTACTCATACCTAATTTTAAATTCATCTATTTCTCATCAGCTCATCTCTTGACTTATCTTTGTTCTCTGGATCTCAAAACCCAAGGCCACAATTCCTGGCTGGAAGATCACAGATTAACTCATTTTCTACCCTCCATCTCTTAACATGGCTGACTTTCAATTGCCATTTTGGCTGTGTGCTTCTGGACTTCTCTCAGATCTGCTTCTTGCTTCTGGGAATGCCAATTCCTGTCGCAAAAGATCCAATTGCCCTGAATCTATGGCTGTCCAACTTATAAGTGCCCACGCGTATTAATAAACACTAGAAAGTTGAGTAGACTCAATATACACACGCACACATACACTGACTCTTAATCATAAACAGAACATGTCTTGACAATGATTGACTGAGACATATTTGCCTTTGTAAATCCTGAGATGTAGTCCCTGTGTTTGTGAGTTAATGTCTTCTAATCCTGGCAGTGAGGCACTCTAATACCTAATTCTAGGCATATGGTTCATTTTTGCCTCTAAGTCTGGGACACATCAAATTCCAAAGTTATTGAGACCCTGGGTTACCATTTGTACTTTATTAAAGTTCATCTTGAACATCTATCTCTCTTCTACTCTGACTTCTAAATCAGGCACCTAAGAGATTGTGGTCACCTATGACCTGGCTTCTAACCCCAATGGACATTTTTGGATTCCAGCAGATACTTTGCTGTCCTTCTACCCTCCCTCACTCCTCCCTCCGACCCTCTGTCCCTTCTTCTCTTCCTCCTTCCCCCTCACATCCCTTCCTCCTTTCTTTCCTCCCTTTCTTCCTCTTCCTCCCTCCCTTCCTTCTTTCTTTTTAGTCAATAAACATAACATGTTAATTACATGCTTCGTAGGAACTTGCAAATCTGATTGGAAAGAACTTCCCCCACCCCCAGCTTACCAAACACACCTAGAGTAAGAAAAATAGTTAAAAGGGATATAACATTGAGCACCAAAATGAACAATACAGAGACAGCTCCTGCGGTTGAGAGAAAGGGAAAAAAAATAGCATCTGAATCAATCTTAGAATGAAAATTAATAACATAAATAATGCTACTTAGTAATTTTTGAGCATTTTCATGATCTGTATAAGATGAGGTATTGCTCTACAGCAATCACTGCTCAGATATATCCAGTTCACCAAACGGTGGCTGTCCACATGATGTGTATGGGTGTGTGTGGGGGGGAATGCCTAGTGAGGTTCGCTCTGATTTCTCTGAAACTCATTTTTTGTAAGGTGGGAATGATCACCAATGAGGAAACCAAGGCTTAGAGCCACTAAATAATATTTAAGACTAGTAAGTGGCAGGGCTGAGTTTGACTTCTCTGGGAAAGCAATGATCATAGACTTAGAGAGCAAGTCAGGAACCATCTGTGGAAGTTCATGAACACTGGAATAAAGAATCAAAGGCAGTGAGGAGCCCTGGAAAATGTTTGGGGGAGATGTAATTCAATGACCTTAGTCTTTAAGAGGATAAATTCAGCCACAAGAGCTAGATCCATTGGAATAGAGAAAGCAACAAGAAATTTAGCAACTGACAGATGGCATTTATTCTAATATGATATTCTCCCTTCATTATTTCAATTATTTAGAAACAGAGAACATGACTTTGCTCATTGGCCATGGAAATTTTTCTCACATACATTTCTAGGAAAACCTTTTTTGTTTGTTTCTTCAGTTGTTTGCCCTTAAATCAGTTCCTCAGAATGTTTCCTTCCCTCCGATTGTACCTACTAAAGTATGTAATAGCACTCCAAAAATTCAAAAGAAAGAAAGAAAGAGAAAGGCAGAAAAGAACTTACCAAAACAAAATAATAGTTCCCTCTGATCTCACACCATTTCTGAGGAATCAGTACGGGGCTAGAAACCCTGTACTAACAGTGAAACATGCTCAAAATCTCACTAACAGAAGGTGAAATTTTGCCAGGAGCTGAGAATGATAGAAAGATGGCTTAATATTTACTATTTGATGGAGATAGTTCCAGAGCGGGGGAGGGAGGATTTCAACTGAGCTGAGTGAGAGAAAGCTCCCTTTCTGCTCAGCCTCTTTGTCAAGTCATAGGATGGGATTTCTGTTTTTAAAAAAAAATTGTTGTTTTTTTTCCATTACCATTTAGTCCTCTTATACAGCCCCCCCCCCCCCCCCCCCCCCCCCCCCCCCCCCCGCTTGTCCCAATGGAAGACAATCCTTTTCCCAGAAATGTTAAGCCCAGTGGTTTCTCTAGGAAAAGGGAAGAAAAGAATCAGGGATGGATGGGTGTGCTGACTAATCTATATAACCAGTGTCCCAGGAGGGGCAGAAGTTGAAGCCATTTATTTATAATTAGAGATGCAATGGGCTGTGTGACTTGAAATTTCATGATTCAACGTTCTCAGTGAAAATGCTCAATAACAATTGAGAAAACAATCAAAAGCTTGAGCAAGAAACATTTGAATGTATTTCAGATATCCTCTTCTCAAACAAGACCAGCACAGGTCTTCCAGTTACTACTTTGAAGAGTAAAACATAACTTACACATTCTCCCCTGGGGCCATCCTCCATCTCTAGAGTTGGTTCTGTTTAGGGCAAGAGGCTCCCAGGCCAGGATGAGCCAGGCAGAGGCAGGTCTGACTCCTCTGGACTTTTAGTCAGGATTGACCTGTGAAGAATGTGCCCCTTGAAATTCCAGAGTCTGGAAACAAATATAACTGATACTATCTGCAGCAACAAGAATTAGAGACCAACTCAATGTTTACCATTGGAAAGCATTTTTAGACTTTGGGTCCAGAATTTTAACTGAAAACAAGAAACAGGAAAGCATGCTTACAATATGACGTTAAATGGAGGAGGGGAGAAACTGAATGTGAACCTCCTGATTTCAAATATAGATGCCAGTGGACAGAACCAGGGTGGAATTTGCAAATATGTAAATAACTAATTTAGGTTTAAGACATTTAAGACAGCACAAGGAAATGTTTTGCCCAGTTTCATTTAATGTTGCTGTTCTGTTGATTTTACATTTTTCAAGTGGATTGAAGAACCGTCCATTGTATAGAATTGGGTTTTTCATCAGTAGATTGGTTTTGAGAGAGCGGGGTGTAATCTTCAGCCATTTCTCACTTAAAGAGTCTGTTATGAAGAGTAAGTTAACAATGTACAGCAATTAGCATCATGCCTGGCACATGGTGGACCACCTTGTCATTTTTGTTTTCATTATTATTAGTACTCATCTTAAGTAGAGTTCAAGGTGACCATATCCTTTAAACTTCTCTACCCAGTTAGGCTTCCCCCGTGGTGGTCAGCTTCAGCACTGGGTATTTTCCCCATTTCATTACTAAAATTCCACTCTGGTTTTCAAAAGCTTACCTCAGTGAATTTTGACAAAACTGGTCAGTATCATCTATAGAACGACATTCCAAATTTATTAGAAATAAGAGAAATATGTGAGGGAACATGCATTTCACGAGATACCCACCTTTGTCACCACTACTTATGTTAAAAATATCTAACAGACTTTTCTGTGTCTGCCGACCTCCGAGATGTCTGTTATCCTGGATATCAGAGTCCATTAGAGTTTCAGCTCCATCAGATCTTCCAGCCCTCCTTCACTCTCTTACAAGGGATTTTCCTATGACGAAAAGGTCCTCAATGGAAGGTCCAGATTCACAGGTACATATCTCTCCTGCCCTCCAGGCCCTTTCACTCTACAGACCAGCTGGTCAATCAAATTAAATATTTTGTTCTCTTTCAGCCTCTCCAGGGGCCAAGCATTTCACTAAAGACTGCTGGCAACCAGGAATCAGAGCATAGTCTATTGTTAGAACACAGTTTCCGGTTGCTAAGAGAGCCTCAGAGGAGGCTGGGGTCCATTCAAGAAGCACAATGCCAGGCTATTTCCAAGCCTTCCCATGATTAAGGTACATGGCCCTTGGAGTGCAAAAAAAGCACTGTCAGCACCCTGATTCTGGTACACTATAGGGGAGTCTGCCATGTGGACTTCAAAATAGAAGCATCATCCACCTTTCATTAATTCAGCATGCCTTTATGGGTCATTACCATGTTTTACTGACCCTAAGACACAACTGTTGTGTTCATTTGTTTCACATTTAAACACCTCTGAATCCAGGTGTTTAGGAAAGTCAGGCAGTCGAAGGACATACTTATTATTGCCTGTGCAGAACCATCAACATATTCTTTTCTACCATCAACATTTTCATAATGGGTGTCAGTGGCTTGAAGGAAAATTCCAAGAATAAGAGTTGAGCTTTCTTTTAAGAAACATTTTTTTTTCACCAATGTGCCTGAAAGCCCAGAAGGCAATAATGTGTTGGGGGGAAAACAAAAGACCCAAGCAACCGAGATTCTGAGTCAGAGGGTGATTCACAAGACTCAAACTCAAGTATAAAACACTTTAAGAAGACCAGAACCAATTTACTGTGCAATTATTCCCCTTTTTATATGTACACAGGCATGGTATATGGCAAAGATCTATATCTAAATAAGTCTCTAAAAGGATATTGAAAATAAAAGATCATAATTACATCTTTAAAATAAGAATAGCTTAGTTTAAAAATAAAATCTGTTCCTAGAATAAAGTGCATCCTATTGTTCTCCTATGGAAAATAGTGTGTGCTCAGGTTTAAGGCCTATACCAGTCAATGGTATGAAAGAAAACAATGTGTACATTACACTTGGTTAATTATCCAGAAGACATTAGATTAACCAATACAGTGGTCTTCCTGTAAGTATTCTTACACTTCAACAGGCAGGGCTGACGAGGATCCATGGTCGGATGAATCTTCTACCTGGCTGAGCGGCAACCGCCTCTGAAATGAATTTTGGAGCAACACAATTTGAATAGGCCACTAACAAAAATGCACTCAAAATGCACTGACTCAAAAAATAAATAAATAAAGCAACAAGAAAAAGATCACATATATCGAACATGTGATAGACACTGCGCTCGGCATTTCGTATGCATTAGCTCATTTAGTCCCGACAAGAAATCTGTGAGGCACATAATCCATATCCACAAATTACAGATGAAAAAAAAATTGGCTGGGAGAGTTCTCTCCCGGCTTCAAGTTACACGACTGGTAAAGCACAAATACGGGGTTTGAACTCCAAATACTACGTTCTTTATTATATATTCTTAATACAAAGTATTGAATTATCCCGTCATCAATCTACGCCACGAATCATCCCACACACAAACACACAGACTAAAATCGCTAAACCCACAAACTAAGAGCTAGTAATGAAATGTTTATATAAGTCAAAAGAAACATTGAGTCAAGTAATCACATATTTCATCAGAGAGTGCATTAAAACATAAAATGATTGATGATGATGTAAAAGAAAGTGATCAGTGGCCTTGGGATCTTGACATTGTGTGATACATGGAGCCAAACTTGTTATGGAAAGTCCTGAAATTGTTTAACCTGTGTGAGGGAGGGGTGGGAGGTCATGCTTTTCAGGTTGGTGACAAATTTTTCTATTTAAGAGAAAAGAAAAAACACTTCCCTATGTGCTGTACTCCCCTCCCAGACACAAGCTCAAGATTCATGGGGAAGGAAACACTTTTATAGCGTTCTTTTAATGTCAACGAAGAATGCATTTTGATTATAAGGTTTCAGAACTTAAAATAGTCTTTATATAGAATGACCCACCTTTTAAACACCTGGTACAATCACGGTGTCATGAGAAGCTGATCTCAACCACAATTTTGGCCCCAGTAAGCAAGAGAAAAAGTTTGAACAGAGAAATCACTCAATAGGTAATATTGTTATTTGTTTAAATATTAAAAACACTCAGCCATGAAAAGCTTCAGTGAGGAAAATGTAAACTAGCAAAAATAAAATTATTAATACACAGTGCAGATGTGAATGTGTGGTGAAGCTTATATGTGCATATTTGACATGAAGGAGTATAAATCAAATTCTTCATAAATGATGTTGTTGGAATTAAAAACTGGACTCTCTTGTCCCATGCCATCCCCATCACCACATACTGCCTCTCTGCAGCATCAAAGAACTTTCATTTGCAAATGGACATAACCAATACTTGGCTGTGTTAAGGAAGAAGAGTATAACAAACTCAGGCTTGGTTCAGACTGGTATTAACCAAGAGAGAAGGTCAAATACATGAAAGAGAAAAAGCAACAGGTTCTATCTAGGTACATGCACATAATTGGAGTTAGCTGGGAAACATCTCTATAGACCAGAGAGACTCATGGCATGGGGGTCTCATCCTATGGCTTCAGATATAAACAAACCCGTGCAGCTGCTCTAGGGAGAAGGTCGTAAAGAATCAGGCAGAGGGTCAGGGTTTGGCTATGTGGGCTTGGCCTCAAGAAGCTCCGAAGGGAAATGGAATGCTGACCAGAGAACATATTTGGAAGTCCAAATGCAGGGTTTGGCCAAAAAAAGTGGAGTGTTGTAGAAAAAGGCTCAGATAAGCCCACATATCGGCTTCCAGGCCAGCAGCCGAATGACTCACTCTAAACCTCTACGTGCCTTTGCAAAGATAAGTACTCTGTTGATCTGAGGTTATAGTAGGGACTTCAGTTGTTCCAAGTAAGAAACATGGTGCTGGACTACTCTGAATTAAATTATCTCAGACCTTATCTCTCTGTTCCATGTACCTTCTGGAATTGCACCCCTCTGCTCTGTTCTCAGCTGACCTCTGGTGTGTTGGTGGAAAACCATACAAGCCTTTGCTTTGTATGTGCTTCGATGGAGAAAAGGCAGGCTTCTCTTGCCTTCAAGTTCCTACCACTGATACACTAGTATCTGGAATGTCGTCCTCTCTTTGGGTTATTGTTAATTCCCAAAGATCTTTTTACCTATCCCTTATCTATCTATTATTCTGCCTCTCTTTCTTCCTATTAAATTTATCTCTCCTTGCAATGACGTCTGAGAGGGTGACCCGTTTAGCTAATACATGATTTTCACATGAGAGAAATAAATGTATCACATGAGAAGAAATGGACAGCTATGTTTTCAAAATAGAAAAGGAGAAAGTTTGAAAGCACAGAATCCAGGGTGAAAGAAAGGGAAGAGAAAGCAACTGCTGTCTTACTTGGATCATATAGAGGAGTTGTAGGAATAGTGAAAAAATAGTGCTGTCTCTGTCCTTTTGGAGTGGCTATGATGTGCCAGGCACTGTGCCAACTGGTTTACATGTGGCATTTCATGGACAACTCCCTTATGTAGTTGTGGTTTTCTCCATTGTAATGATGAGGGAATGGATAATCTGAGAGCCGAAGACTAATCACTCTGTTAGTGAGAAACAGAGGTAAGGTTCTAAGCAAGTTCTGTTTCTGCTGCTCCAAATCTCTCTCTCTCTGTCCTCTATGGTGGCCTCTCTCCAAAATATCCCCAAAGACTCCCCCTGACTCCTGGAATCACAAATAACAACGCTAAGAAAATTTAGATTTCCTATACCCTAACCCTCCCATTTATCAGAGGGGAGGCCAAGCAAATAGTGTGAGTTGCACATTGAGCAAAGCCCTAAACTGGACAAGATACCAACTCTACTCTTTTTACTTCCACTTGAGTCTTCTTATTGTGTCTCAAGGGAAGAGTCAAGACCATAACTGAGGGAGACTTGCAAGCCCTGCCCTGCTTTTTCATGTCATCCTCCGATTATGCTATGCTGAGCTCACGCTGTTGACTTTAGGAACTTTGCACTCAGACATTTCCTAAAAAGTTATCTCTTTTTGCCATCTTCTTTAACGCTGCACTCATTTGTAGAAAAATGTCAGCTTCTATTTTTTCCTTTTGTATTGATAAATTATTGGATAAATATTGAATTTACACAAAGCAAACACTAACAACACTATCCAAAGAACCATTTGGCTCACTTCGCTGTTGTATCCTTGCTTTTAAGTTTGCGTTCTCACTAATTTCCCAGTGTTATTAAAGTTAAAAAAAAACGTTTTTTTTCAAGTTTAGAAGTTTGCTCATGAGTGTTCTGAATATGTTTACTGGGAAAAAATTTTAAATAAAAATCATTGTTCAGATGTCACTCATATCAATCATTTCTATGCAACAGCAGTAAAGTAGAAATAATTGTAATCATGTGCCCGGTGCTTGAAGAATGGAAGGAGTAAAGAAAAGCAACATAGATCATTTCAATAAGAGTTTGAGAGTTTCCAGCATTTCCAAAGACCATTTCTGTCCATCCATTTCTAGAGAAATCTCAATGACTATTCCTTCAACAATGTTTCAAATTACACAACACCCACATCCCTAGTAATCATCTCCTCCCCTCGTCACCATAAGCATGCCCACATGATCCCACTCATAGCTCACTTTACCAACTCTATTTTCATACCAGACACCCATCCTGGCAGCAGGATCAGGCTGCATCAACAGGGGTTGAAGTAGTGGCAAAACCAATCCAATGTCAGATCTGAACTGCATCCAGGCGTAATGTGGGGATGACTTGCAATGACCACATGGAATTTGAAAATTTGTTCCCAATAATTTCTCCCCACATAGACTTTGCCCATACAAACTTTAAGGTCCATGAGAAGAAGTGAACAAAGAGTAAAAAAAGTAGTTCAGGGGCATATGAGTTGCATGGAATTCCAGTCATGAGCCTCTGCCCCAGCTTGAGAAAGCTGACTTCTAGCCATCTAAAAGAGTAACCTAAAAACTTGAGCTAATTTGGGGACCCTGTCAACTACTATAGCAGGCAAGGCTACAAAAACTATCTGACTACTAAGTTACTTTCTTGGTAAACATTTTGCCCACCTACAAAAAAAATTTAAAAAGCTCACATGCTTTCTCTCTCTTCTCTATCTCCTCCATGTACCTGAGGACTTCAAAAGCACCAAGAAGTTCAAAACCCCTTGTCATTCTTTAACTGCACTCTCTTCCTATAAGTAGACAAGTGCTTTGTCCTATTTGAGTATGAATTTGAGAGGGTTCCCATTAGACTTTGCATGGAGGCCCATTTTTACATTTTAAGACACTGGCTGCAAGGTGATTTCAAAAATCAAACCCTGTTCTCTAACAAGACCAAGTACCAGTTGCAGCAAGCCACCTTGTCCAAGGTCTCTCTTCCCAGAGTAGCTGACATCCAGCAACTGGGCAAGGACAGAGAACAAAGATGACCAATTTGGCTCGACAGATTACACACTGATGGACAAGAACACTCCAGCACTCTCTTCTGAGCTGTCCAGGGCTTTGTCAAGTTTACTTCTCCCTCTGCCCAATCCTGTTTTCCTTCTTTTCTGCTGCAGGTATTGCTCTCTAATAAACATTTTGCATCCCAGCCTCTATCTTGATGTTGACTTCTGGATGACCCAGTGACTGATGCTACACAACCCTTTATCTCTCTCTCTCTCTTTAACCAGATCCAGCCTAAACTCTATGACTCAGCTTGGCTCTGATGAACACAGAGACAGCACATAGGTGGATCATTATCACATCCAGCTGCAGCTGGTGCTACTCAGCCTCCAGTGTCCCAGGTCTCTGGGCACAGGCTTCTATCCCAGAGGGTGAATGCCTGCTTTTCACCCAGGTTTCCAGTGACTCTGCCCTACTGAATCCCCAGCTTCTAAACTCAGGTTTTCTCATAACTGATTTCCCAATATTTATAATGCTAATTATAAATACAGTGTTTATAGTACTTATTATCTTTCTTCTATATTCCTTTTTCTCTTTTTTTATAGTTGTTCAAGCACAGTTGTCTCCATCCCTCCCTTGCCCCACTGATCCCCACTTCCCACCCTCAATCCTTCCCCCCTTTGGCTTTGTCCACGGGTCCTTTATACATGTTCCTTGACTTGAACCTTCCCCTTCTTTCCCCCGTTATCCTTCTCTCCCTATCCCTCTAGTTACTGTCAGTTTGTTCTTTATTTCAATGTCTCTGGTTGTATTTTGATCGCTTGTTTGTTTTGTTGATGAGGTTCCACTTATAGGTGAGATCACACGGTATTTGTCTTTCACCGCCTGGCTTATTTCACTTAGCACAATGCTCTCCAGTTCCATCCACAGTGTCATGAAGAGTAGGAGCTCCTCCTTTCTTTCTGCTGGGTATTTTTCCATTGTGTAAATGTACCATAGTTTTTTTTTCTCTTTTTTTTAATGTTGTTGTTCAAGTACAGTTGTCTCCATTTTCTCCCCACCACTCTCCCCCACCCCATCCACCCCCACCTTCCACCCTCAACCCTACCCCCCTTTGGCTTTGTTCATGGGTCCTTTATACACATTCCTTGGCGACCTTTCTACTTCATTCTCCCACTACCCCTCTCACCCTTCCCCTTTGTCTTTTATCAGGGATCTCAAACTCAAATGTCTGTTGAGAATTGTCCAATAAAATTAGTGATTAAAGCTGGTTGTGTCCAAGACAATGGATACTAAGCTGTTTGTTTTGCAATTAAGCAAAACAACTTCCTGTTTGTGTTGCCTGATAAGAGTCTGTGTGCGTGAAAGCAAACACATTCCTGGGACTATCATTGCATTGCCTCTTGCTTTGATGTTTACCAAGAGCCTAGTTACTAAGAGACAGTATGAACCCTTAACTAAGTGGATCTTCATATTTCCTTTACCTTGTAGATGAACTGGTCTTCTAATGGCAGATGCTCTTTGAATATGCCCTGAGTGCCTACCTACTCTTGGAATACTTAGCCAAGACCTCCCTCCTCTGTCCTGTGACAGAAAGATTTCAAATCTGTAAGGGAAATTTCCCAGTAAAAGGCTTGTGGTTGCCTAATGATCAAAAAGGAACAGTCCAAGAGATAAAAATGGATAAAAACTGGTTCAGATTATAACTCTTTGCTGCATATTTCATGATAACCCAAACTCAGGTCCCCTTTTCTTCTCAGCAATATGGAAATCCTTAAGCAATAAACATATCACATCTTGAGTTCTGGGTTGTTATCTATAACTCACTATTTTTTTTTTTACAGATAGAAAATAGCTGACGGTTGCTACATTCCCTGAGCATCAGTCACTATTTTCAAATCTTCCAACAAATATTATCAAGTGATTCATTGATTTATTCATTTCATTTATTTAACAAATATTCATTCATAGCCACCTTATGTCCTCCAGTTGAATTGTCTTAACAAAGCTACCCACAATATCATTCCCATGCCACCCCCTCCCAGAAAAGTTCCACACCAGATGCAACAGGTCTTTAGCTTTCAAATGTTCTTCCCATGTCTCCTCCGTTTTAGTTAGAAGGACCACATTCACTTAGTGGCTCAAGACAAACACTGGGTAGTCATCCTTGATTGCTCCTTCTCCTTCATTATTCATGTCTATCCACCCATTTATCCATTCCCAGATATTTCAATTATAACATTCAAATCTCTCTTAAATTCATGTTCTTTTCTGCAGCTCCAGTCACCACTCCAGGCCAATCCACGAGATCTCTCACTACAGCAAGGAAATCAGTTCTGAAACCTTTGCTTCCTCTCTGGTTCTCCTAAATCTGTCCTCCACTGAGTAAGCAGAGAGAGGGATTAACTTAAAACCTAAATCAATTTATGTAACTTTTTGTTTAATTCAGTTTAATAGCATCTAGTAGTGCTTCAAGCAAAATCCAAATTCTGTGCCACGGTCTACATAGTCTCAAGTGATCTAACCCTGCCTAGCCCCTCCTGTCACTCCCTACCCCCTTCATTCAGTCCTCGCAGCCACATGAACTTCTAGGTTCTCTAACCAGCCAAGCCCTTTCCAATTTCAGTGCCTTTGTGTTTGCCGATCCCTCTACCTGGAATGTCGTTTTCCTGGATTTTTCTTATTTTTCAGATACTAACTTTAATGTCACCTCCTCAGAGAGCTTTTCCCAATGCATAATATCTAAAATAAGCCACTTGTCTGAGCACCCTGTTATCCTTCATTATAACACCTGTGACTTTATTTTATAGAATTTCTTCTAATTCATGATTAATAAATTTATTTGCATATTTAGTCTCTGTCTAGACTAGACTGAGCTCCAGAAGGCAGCGTTTCTCTTACTCAACATATATTCCTGGGGTCTATGAAAGTGTCTTTCCCATAACTTTTAGAATAAATGAAACTTCTTCCTCCTCAGACCCCCTTCTTAAGGCCCCCCATTAAACTTCATGGTGTCACCATCAGGTTTGATCAGTCAGTGCAATTCCATCTTCTGTTCCTGCTATCATGCCTTTCTCTCCATCCCCTATGTTACTGCCTTAATTTAGACCCTTTTCATCCACACTTAGACAATTCTCATACTCTCTGAGCGGGTCTCTCTGGCTTCCCTTTCTGCCACTCTATCCTCCATACCTTGTCAGGGTGACCTTTCCAATATGCAAATCACTCCCAGGCTTAAAACCTTTCAATGGCTCCCTGTTGCCTACAGGATAAAGTTCAGACTTCTTAGCCTGACATGCCAGGTACTCTTAGATTTGACCCTGACTTCCTTCTGGTTTCATCTCTTAGTCTTCTCTGAAAACTCCCATCTTCACTGTCTCTGAACAGTGTTTCCCTGCCTCCTACCATCTGGTCCATTCTACCTCCTAAATACCTCCCTAATTCATTCATTTCTCTGCACCTTCAGTTACCAGTCTCACTTATTCCAGTCTGGATGACCACATCCTTCTCTCTAATTGCACATTGCCCTGACCAATCCATTTTCTAAACAGCAGCAAGCGAACTTTTACACATCCAATTTAATCATGGAAAAACCTGCCTCATCTCCTCATATAAAATCCATCCATGGACAGAGGTAAACAGATTCTGCAAAAAATTGTATCTGAATATTTCTCTAACCTCTTCCCACACCCCCTTCCCACACTGTGCTCTAACCCACTGTCCTTCTCCTTCCTGCCCCAGGGACATAGCTCCTCCTTTCCTCATCTACCTAAACACTAGAGGATGCTTTCTCTCTCTGTCTACCGTTTTCATCTCATAGCTCAATTTTCTTCCTAACCTAGGCCAAGATGCTCTGAATGTCCTCTCAAAGCTCACTGCATTTTTCTTATCCACCTGTAGAGGTTTGAGATCTGAGGGAATGAGCCTGCTCCCAGTAAAGACACAATGAATTTCAGACAATAAATCTGGGAAAAGAGTAAGAGGGTTGGGTCACTGGAAGCACTATATCGGAGACTTTTTTTGGTTGTGAGTGCTTTCTGTTCAGGGAAAGGTGCTAGAGGTTTTAAAATCATTGTACATGTTTTTCCATACTATCTAGGAGTTTCATATAGCAGAAAGAGGCTGCAGTATGTGCTCAATTCAATGTCTGGAAAGAATTAAAATCATGAAGTTTTGTTTATTTGTTTAGGTTTTGTTTTTTAAAGTTTTCAGTATATCTTCATCTTTTGGAGGTGGAGCTATTAATCAAATGGATTTTTCATCAACTCCCATAACCTATTCATTTATTCAGTCATTCATGTGTTCATTGATTCATTCCATCATTCATTCATACACACATTCAGCAAACACTCACTGGATACCACCTCCTTTCCTAGGGGCAAGGAGGAGAAAATGGTCTTAGGATTCTTTGACTATGGAGCCTGGAGGAAAGAAAAACTACATTTGCATCCTAAGATTCTAAGAGATCAGTAAGCAGATAAAGGTAGTGTTTTTAAGTCCAGAGCAATAGAAAACTAAGATGAGTTTTATTTGCCTCTTCTGTACCTGCCCCAGGGAGAGTAGGGCAGGTACAGAAGAAACAATGCCACAGTCCTGGGGCAAACCATTCACCAAAAGAGAGCCTCCTGCAATAATTTCAGCCAAGCCAGCAGTTATGAAAGCATCCCTTTGAGGATTTGACAGGTTCCTGTAAACAAATGAATGGCATCAAGGCCTACGGGGCAGTGTCACTTGGCTCCAGATGCATATCGTATCTGCAGAATTAAAGTCGGTAACCAAGAATACTGGGGAGTGCGGTCCTTGCTGTGGGAGGATAGAAACAAGTGCCATGGAAGTGGGGTTTCTGCCAAATTCTAGCTATGACAAAAGACTAGAACAGACAGGGACACGAGAAGATTCCCAACTCTGTGGATTCAACTAGCAGGACACTTGTAGCAGGAATGCCTAAGACTCATCCAAAACTGGATCTACCATCATCTGTTAATTCTAAGTACCAAATACAAGTGAGTGGAGACCGTGGATTAGACACTCAGCTTTGAGCAAATCTGGCTCCAGTGGAGGTTAGGTGAGGCTGCAAGTACAAGAGCAGGGGAAATGGGATGGACACTGCACACATCTCACTGCCCCTTCGCTGTCCTGTCTTCCTGCAGAACTCTCAGGGGAAAAATCATCTCTGTGAATCAGGGCCTACTGCCTCCATTTGTAAAGACCTGCCTTCTGTCCTTTTTAAATATCACTGTTAATACCCCCTTGTGGCACTGTCTTGGTCCTTTACCCTTTCATCCAGATATTATTAAAAACTAGTGTCAAAATGAAAATCTCCAAAGACTTTGTAAAAGTCAGCTGTGAGGCCGTGCTATCCAACAGCTCAGCCCCGGCACGGTGGCAAGCTACTTCCTAGGCTGTGATTTCTGCAGCTAACACTTATGCTTTTCACCCCCATGATGGAAAACCTAGAGGTCGCTCCCATCCCACTGCACACACTTCTTGGCCTTGAAACCATTATTAGAATGCCATTTTTCCTGCAACTTTTTATAAGCTTAAAAATACTTATTTCATCTTTTTATGGACACAGTCTCTCCATCTGCAACCTCAAACCCTCCCCGCACCCGACACACATATACACACAATAATAGTCTTTCTTTGGCTACAGACATTTCGAGAACATCAGGTACATGCCCTGCCCTGGGACTCCAATCAGTGGTCCCTTTAAGACTCACGAAGATACTTTGATGCACAGATCAGAGCGTTTTGAAAGAACAGTTTTAATTCAGTAGGTTTGATGTGGAAGCAAAATGTATAAAATAGTGTCATATAGGTATGTGATGTGTTGTAGTGCTTTGAATTTAATCCACAGTAGCCAGGCACAAAATATAATTACATTTTTTAAAATTAAGTTAAATCAAGCTGCAATATGGTTAAAAGAAAAATCGATCTTTGTTAAATTTAGTGACCCATCTCCCCAAGGTCATGAGGCAGTAATTGTTATTATTATTATCACATTATAATTAATTAAATATGGTAAACATGTAGCACTTGCTAAGTTTCAGGCACTCTCTTAAGTGTTTCATCTTTACAAACTCACTTATCGTCACAATCACCTTATGAAGTAAGTACTATTGTTTTTATCCATTTATAGATATTGAGGCACAAGACATCTTTAGCCGAAGCCCACAGAGTAAATAGAGAAGCTGTCATTGCTCTAGAATCCATGCTCTTAGCAGCTGTGGAAAACCAAAATCCTAGCCCTTAGAAGTTAGCTAGGAAAAAAAAGGATCTTATTGCTAATCCAAGGGGTCTGCTATTGTCAGCCTTAGTCTCATGCTCCATGGGGTGGCTATGTACCTGAATTCTCTGCCATCTTTTGGACTCTAGTCCCTCATGGGGTCCTCCCCTGACCACAGGCCCAGCCACAGAGTTTTGGTCAAAGACTGTGGGTCCTGATGTCCACTATCTCCATATTCCACTAAGATCCTCAGTCCAGGGCACTGTGTGAATGCAGGGCATGAGCTCTCATGAAAATCCTCAGTTACCAACTTTTCCCTAATTCATGCACCAACCTTTTAAAACTAAAGCCACAGCTCCACCGTCCTCAATCCAACACACCAGCTCTACCCTGTGTCCTTCTGTGATGACGCAGAACAATCCACCCCAAGAACCTGAAACACAAAGGCCATTTATGTCCTGTTGGTTGTGAGTTTGGGAGTAAAGTCAGCTGGGGTCTCTCCTTCCTAGGATGGGAGGGAGAAAATATCAGATTCACTCAACCGTGGTGAATGTGCGTTATTCTTCCTTGCCCTGAATACTGATATATGCGGAATAGGCCTCTTGGAGCGACACTATCGCCCTCTCCCCGTTGCCGAACCTGATTCTAACCGTAACCTCCATTCTGCCCGTCCCATCACTACTGAGTCTCGTCACCCTCACTTTCTCAACCTCACCTCCACCCCACCCCAACCTGTACCCCACACCTTAAGAATTGCAAAAATTGTGCCTGCATTTTGAAAAATGGTAAATGAAGGAAAATGACTGAGCATTCTTTATCTTGCTTTTTTCTATATGAACTGTTCCTTTAGGTAACCAGATAGTTGAGGGTTGGTCCAACCAATAATCACGAATGGCTTCCAGCATCACCAAAGACAGGCAACCAGAACTTCATCATTTCCTGTCAAAATAAAAGCAATAAGCCTGCATCTGATCAGGTTTCTAAGTCCAAGGTGCTCAGTGCAGGAGTTACTGGCCACAAGTGGTGACTGGGCACTTTAGATGTGGTTAATCTTGAGTGAGAGTTGTTTTAAGTATAAAATATACACCCCATTTCTAAGATTGAGTCCAAATAAAGAATGTAGCCTAGCTGGTGTAGCTCAGTAGATTGAGTGTGGGCCTGTGAACCAAAGGGTCATGGTTCGATTCCCAGTCAGGGCACATGCCTGGGCTGTGGGCCAGGTCCCCAACAAGGGATGTGTGAGAGGCAACCACACAGTGATGTTTCTCTCCCTCTCTTTCTACTTCCTTTCCCCTCTAAAAATAAATAAATAAAATCTTCAAAAAAAAAGAATGTAAAATATCTCAATAATTGTATTGATTACATTGAAGTGATAACATTTTGGATATATTGGGTTAAGTAAATACATTATTAATACAAAAAATACATCTTTAAACCTTGTCCCACAGCTTCTTTCTGAGCCTAGAGCCTTGTGCTGGTTTTAGAAGCACGGGTAAGTTTCTAAGTGAGAAGTAAAGGTCAGAACTGGGGTAAAACTTGACAGCAAGGTGAAGTTCACAGTCAAGTTCGATTTAAATGCTGATTATGTATCAAGTTTTATCAAAATTCCCCTACTTCAAAATGAGGATATACAAATACCACATGCTCAGGGGTAGTGTGATTAGTAGGAGGAGCTGGAGACAAAAAAAAAAAAAAGGATCTTCCAGAAACACCCGAAGGCAGTAAGAAACTAGGAATAGTCACAACTGTTCCAATTGCATTGACCTCCAGGCTTCCTGTCAGCTCCCACTGGCTTTGGCCTTGAATTCCTTGTTGAAGTGTCATCTGCCCACTTCCCAGCTGAGTTCTGGGCCTCTGCCTCCTCCCCACCTCTGCAAGAGGGAATATTGCTTGAATATTTGTCCCAAGACAATCGCAAAATTCAGAGAAGCCAGAAAATAACCCCTCTTACTTGTTGTGACTATCACATGAGCAGCTAAGCTCAGTGCTGGGTTGCAGACCTCTGTTGCATTCTTAGCAGAGGTAGCATGATGTGATGGGTGTGCTGCCCAATCATCCGGCCTGGCTCTGGATTCCTGTTCCATTGTTTACCAGATTTTCCAAATCAGGCCTCAGCTTTCCTAGACTTAGGCAGAGAGTTAAGATAATATCTACAGAGCGCCTTCCACAACCCTGGTTTAGAGGTGGCTTTAATGGTAACACTCGTGAAACTTAAGCTTCAGGGACTCTCACGTATAGCCGCCCCCTTGCAAGGCCCTGGGAAGGCACTTAGCAAGTTTTATTCGTAATTTTGGATTGTATTTCCTGGAGGGCTTCTAAAATTAGCTTAAGCCCAGATCCCACAAAACAAGAATCCCCTTTTGCTTTGGACCATTTTGGTTCTTAACAAATGTATCCATTTATCCTATCTCTTCTTATGTCTCTCTCCATTTTGCCCTATGACCCTTCCTTGCACTTCTAGAGTCAAATTGTACCAGTGCTTCCCATTTGCTGTCTTTCCTAGGCCCTGTACATGTATGTACATACATATATACTCATATATTATGAGTATATGGTAGGCGGAATAATGGGTCCTCAAAGATGTGCACTGCCAAGAGGCTTTGGAGATGTGATTAAGATTATGAACCTTAAAATGGGAGATTATCCTGGATTATCTAAGTGGGTTCAGTCTAATTACATAAATTCTTAAAAGCACTAAAACTTTCCTGGTGGCAGTCAAAGAGAGATGCATCATTGTTGGCTTTGAAAATGTTGGAAGTGGCCACAAGCCAACCTATGCAGGCAAGCCACTAGCAGCTGGCCAGGCAAGGAGACACATATTCTTGGGAAGCCTCCAGAAGGCAGGCAGCCCTGATGACACCTTGATGTTAGACCTCTGACTTCCAAAGCTGTAAAATGATAAATTTATATTTCCAGCAGCCAAGTTGGTGGTGCTGTATTCTGGAAGTTATTGGAAATGAAAACAATGTAAATACCTATTTTTCTCCTTACTCTTGCATTTCCTTGTCCCTTGTGATTGATCTGTGATATCTCTTATTTGCTCACTTGTCTCCTAATAATTTCTTTTCTCTTGGAGTCACGTGTGGTGGGAGCAGGACTTCTCCCTTTTTGCCACCCCCTTTATATAATCATATAAGTCCTCCACTGAAATGAATTTGTTCAAATTCCAATTTAATTATATTTAACATCCTGATGTATTAATAATCCATTACCATGAGACAGCTATTTTTTAAGGGGCTACACCCTGAAGTCAATGAGAAGCTCACGGCTTCAGTCTCATTTTTTTTTCTCTATACACGTGACCTTTGGCAACATCACCAAACTCTCTGAGCTAGGTTTTCTCTCTCAGAACAGAAGACTCACAGGTATTCCTCTCTGTTCTCTTGATGAAAAGTTCTATGAGGATACCATCCACCCAGTGAAAATGGACATTTTACAGACCCTTACATTTAAAATCTGTTCTATTTCACTTCTATCTTGCTTTGTAATGCTGCCTTCTGTGTGTTTGTGTGGCTCATGCAGGTGTTAATGGTGAGCAAGGGAGTCACTACTTACTCAGTAAAGTGCATTTTCCTAGAAACTCTGAAAAGGATCTAATTAAAGGTTGACACCTTACAGTGGTGGTGACCTGAGGGTTACATAATGATACCCGTGTCACCACGTTGTTGCACAACGAAGCAGAATAACTCATGGAAATTATGAGGCCAGCACATAGGAGACTTTCTATGATGGAATCCCAAGTCAAGAAGTAAGCATGTCACTTTTTCTTTTGTCAGAAACGTGAGTGTATTTGAATAGTTATAAAATCACCCCTTAGCCTCTGCATTTGCAAACTGAATTATCTGAATTCTCTTAGTGGATCCTCTAAATGAGAGTCTATATGCAAAAGTGCTTTGGGAAGGTAACCAATGCTAGATGTTACTGTAAATTCAATTTTCTAATTACATATTCATCTTTGTAAATTCTCTATTCCCAGAATAGAGGCACCCTGTTAGTAGACTGTGGTATGAAATGATATGACCTGTTGGGAAGGAGATCTAAGTTTTAATTTTTTTTATCAGGTTCTTTCCCCCATGACATCTGAAGTTTATTCCTGGGATGCTGGGAAAGCCTTATAGAAAGATTAGAATGAACTTGCCCCATTTTTGTCTACCTAAATGAAAAGGAGATAAACAGCAGTATGTTTTGAATTTGTCTTTTCTTATCTTACTTCGAGGCGTCAGTCACTGTTGAAGAGTTAATGGTGAGCAATTGTGGCTTTTGACATCAGGGCAGAACTGAGATCAAATCCCAGACCTTTACCTATCTCTTGAAAGATAATGGAAACATTGACTAACCCCTTTAAAACTAAAGTTTCTTTAGTACAAAACAGGAATGCTAATCAAAGGATCTGGAAGGATGTCATGAGAGAGAAATGATTTCTGTGAGAAAGGGTAAGGTGCTGCCTGCACAGCAGTGCTCCGTAGGTACCATTTTTTTTCTTCATTTGGACCATTCTAATCAGATTATTCAAACCAACTAATTATTTGCTAAGCATTATGGAGAGAGCGGTGAAGAGGGCACAGTTCTTCCAACCATGAGTGAGCTCAGCGTCTAGTGGGAGAAAGAAATGAGTACACCGACAGTGATGATCTGGTTACATAAATGCTCAAGTGCTGTGATCAGAGAAATATTACACATCAAGGGCCATGTACAATAGGAAAGACATCTCAATCACATACGAGGGGTCAGAGAAGGATCTCTGGAGGAAATGACACCTTAACCAAGACCTGACTGATGTGCCTGAGTTACCTGGATAAGAGATTGAGGGGCTGGGAAGTTTTAGATCCCAAGCAGAGGGATTGAATGTGGATATCAAGGGCACAGATATAACAAGGCATGGTGTTTCCAGAAAATCCAACATCTTTATGTAAGACAGAGGATGCAGGGAAAACATTAGGGTGTGAGTGGGTAGGTATATGGGAAAAGGCACTGAAGGGTGAGGCTGCAGAGGTATGGAGATCATAAAAAACCTTGTAATGATAATTAGAGTTTGGGGATTTAACCTAGTAGAAAGCAGTGTATGATTTCATACAAGGGTTCAACAGAAGTAAGGCCTGCTTGAGTGTGGTTGGTAGGATAATAATACAGGTGTAATATTTATAGTTTTAATTTGAACATTTCACCTAAATTGTCACATAGGGTGCTTGAGTGTATTAGTGTTATGTTACAGAATTACATGCTTATGATTTTGAAATAAAAGATTATGTAATAAAAAAAGAGGCGTTATTTGTGCCCGACCCCTGTATATAAGAGTAACATGATTAGACTTTCTCTTTAAAAGGACACTTCAGCTGCCCTGAAGGGAAGCTCTGAGATGAAAAGAAACCCCTCCCCCACAATCGTTCTGCAGCTATTTGAGCTGGTCTCAACCCTCAGCTCCAGCAAAATCAAACTTCTGGCTGGGTCCGAGACACCTCTGTTTGCTGGTTTGTGGAGAAAGCAAGACGGGCTTCTCACCCTGCCACTATATTGAGCGAGAGGAGGGTAGCCATTGTTCAGGAAAAGCTTTCTGGAAAAGATCACAGACCAGTAGTGTGGCAATGACTAGCAGCAATGTATCCACCCCTCTGGCCTGGAGAGTCAGAGTTTCGTTAAGAACCAAGTGGCTTGCTCTTGGCTGAAACAGGGGGTCTTCTAGCTGGAACAGGGGAGACTATAGCTAGACAGAGAAAAAAATAACGACTGAACATAATAAATTAAAACCAGAAGAGGTAGACAAGCCCTCTACAAATTGGGATCTGATGTTGGAGCAGCAACACCCCCCTGCCCTGTGGAGGGCTCCTGGCTCTTTCAGTGAAGTGGGCAAAGCTGGGCTCACCCCAGGGAGTGTGAGTGATGCAGAGACAAGAGGACAGGACAGGAAGCAAAGGGCAGGGCAGCCTCTGCTCTGCACTGTGAATCCATAGGAACAGTGAAGGGTATAAATCGTGGATGCCATTTGGGTTTTGTAGGTAGAGTCTTTTGCTTTCATCCCAGGATTTCAAAGCCCCTCACAGCCATTAATTAGTTGTAAGCAATTCAGCCCTGTCAACTTTTCACACCTAATCAAGGGCTGATATATATCACCCCAAGGGATCTGATCGATAATTCCTCTGCACTCTCTCTCTCCCTTTATCCTTCTCCCAGGCCAATTTTTATTTCAAGCCCACTCCCACTGTTTTTTTCTTTCTCTTACAGCATTTGATGCCCTTGCTCTCACCTCACTGTTCGTTTTCTCTCTCCGCGTGCAAGCATTCCTTTCCTTCTCAGCTCCCTGGATGGTGATGGGGGGAATTTGAGGCCAGGATACAGAAGTCTGTGAGTCCCAGGCTTTCACAGTGAAAGGCCCAAATGAAGATGTGTTCAAGGTCATGGTTTTCCACTTTTCAAGGGAGATGTTGGTCTCTGAGTAATTTGTCTGTGACTGCTACTCAGCAGTTGGATAAACCACGGCCAGGTGCAGGCCTCAGTGGAGCTGTTCCTCCCCCTCTCTAGGACAGGTCCCTGATTATGAAGGAAAGTAAAAATACAGCTCTGTGTCTTTAAATTGGCTCAAGCCCTTCTCGTGCCCTCAATAAAGTCAAAGCTCTATTCCATGGGAATAAATCACTTGGAACAGGAATGGTAAATCTACTGTACATGTTTTGTCACTCTAATCTCCACGCCCATGCAGACATCAATAATCAATAATTGAGCATCGTACATTCCTCTCTCCATCCCAAAACCAACCTCAGACCCAGAATTCTTCTCAAAAGGAAATAAGGACCCTATTTTCCTATGATCTGGACCCTCATAACTACTGCTCACCCATTCCCTTTCCCTTTTTTTATTTCGCCCATTCCCTTCATTTTGTTTTTAAGTTTAAATTTTATTATTTCTGTATCTTCTACTATAATATACAATAACTTTCAATATAATATTTAATACTTGCAGTTTTATACATTATAAAACATTTATAGAATGAATGCCCATTAAGTTACTAACTGAAAATAAGAAGTAAAATATTACCAAGATGCACATATATCAAAGGGTTTCTCTCCATCTCACTCCTCTGCCTCCATCCATGAATTAACTACCATCTGAATTTTGTGTTGATCATACTGTTATTGTTATATATGTAATATGTAATTGTATCACATAAGGATATATTCTTAAACCATATATATATTTTAAGTTTGCTTTGCTTCCAAGCTTTCAGGAATATATAGATTATTTTTTTAGATATAGCATTTTTTATATATTTTAGATATATCATATTTTATATATTTTTATGAATGAAAACTTACAGGGGTGTCCAAACTTTTGGCATGTCTGCACCACATTAGAAGAAGAGTTGTCTTGGGCCACACATTAAATACACTGCAACATGTAATCACAGAAATCTCATAATGTTCTAAGTAAATTTATGATTTTGTGTTGAGCCGCATTTATAGCCATCCTGGACTGCATGCAGCTTGCCAGCTGAAGGTTGGACACCCCTGATATAAAGTATTCCATTATGTAAACGAAATTCAATTTTTTCCAGGTGCTATTAGTATTACTAGGTTTTTCCAATCATATCTGCTTTGATATTGTGATTTATTATAATATTATATATATTTGGTCTTTGCCCATGATTCCTGGCTCACAGCTCACAAAACCTTTGGAATTTCCTGAGGAGATCAATCAAGTTGTCTTTTATTAAGTTAATGAGATGACTTTTGGAGGGCTGGTGCCAGGAGAAGCAAGCACTTGATTGGAGGGTTGGAACTTTCAGTCCTCCTATGCCACCACTCACTCTTTCCCCAAACCTCCCATGAGGGAAAGAGGGGCCAGAACCAGAATCAGTTGTCAATGGTCAATGGTTTAACCAGTCCTGTCTAAGTAATGAAGTCTCTATAAAAAGCCAAAAGGACAGAGCTTCTGGATTGGTAAACACAGGGAGCTTCAGGAAGAGTGGCACACCTGGCAAGGTCATGGAAGCCCCTTGCCACATACTTTGCCCTATGTGTCTCTTCCACCTACGAATAGTTCTTCCTGAGTTATAAACTGGTGATCTAGTCAGTAAAATGTTTCTCCACATTCTGTGAGCAGGTCTCACAAATTAATCAAACCCAAGGTGGGGGCGTGTTGGAACCTCCAATCCTGGTCAGTCAGAGCATAGGTGAAAACCTGAGATGTGGCTGGAATTTGAAGTTGAGGGGGCAGAGTAGGGAACACTTGTGGGGTGAACCCTTAACCTGTGGAATCTGATTCCACTTCAGACTGAAAGTGTCAGAATTGAGTTGAATTCTAGGAGTCCTAGATGGTGCCCCAAGGATTGCTTGGTGGAAATTCCTCAACATGCACATTGGAATTGGGTCCAAGAACCTAAAAGACCCGCTGTGAAAACTCTCAAACGTTTTTCATGGTTCCAACATACAAGGTTATTTTTAAGGCACATACTTTAGAGTAGAATTCTTGGGTTCTAGAATTTGTGAAGCTTCAAATTTACCAGAATTTTTGCTCTTTTCTTGTATTTTTTCTTTGTTCTGTGTTTTTCTATACTGATTTAGAATTTATATACTTCATTTCTAAGTTTTTAATGGTTACTCTTGGAATTTTAACATATATTTAACTATTTAAATATTAAAGGTAACCAAAATGTTAAATTATTGTGACTAATTAAAGGATCTTGGAGCTCTTGTA